>LOND01003687.1:12364-30589 GCA_014220965.1 Paragonimus kellicotti
TGTAATATTCATTATATTTACAGCCTTTACTGACTTAGTTTTTCAACAACCAATGAGAAAATTCCGCCCCGAGGTCATTGGGCGTATTATTAAGCGGTTCAAAAAATATTTTCGCGGGTATGAAAGGAAACCGGCTCCCTGCACGTAGTTTCAAGCATGACCTTGATATATTCGAAACGTCGTCCCCTACATAACCTTGTATAAGAAAAGTTAGTGTACCATCTCATCTTCTGAAGTGAGTCCGTGGAACATGCGAACTATTTCTTTTTCTTGGTACGTGCATTGAACGTCTGTGAACCGCAACCCATTTCTCTCTGATTATGCTTTCTTTTGTCAGCAGATTTCATGGTTGTCTTATAACTTAACCCGTTGTTGTTTCGTACCGCCTGTAATTGTCCGTTATGATCGCACGCATCCGAGCGTGCATCTTAAGAATGCGTTGAGAAATATACATCATTATCATTAGTTATTATTATTATTAAAAGACGCTGCCATCTTCTAAGATGTCTCTGAGGAAGCCGTCAGCTTCCGAGTGAACGGCTTCTTGGGCCAGGACACGCGAAAACCTAGAACAATATTCCGATATGTGCCGCTGGACTCCCAGAACCTTTTGGTGGGTGCGACCAACTAGGTCCAGTGTTCATGACACGGATGTCCTTCCGCTCGGTGATATATCCAGTAGCGCCTCGACAGTGTTAGGCGTCCACCTTACCAGTTTAAATCCACCCAAGAGGGTCATTCCACATTACTCAGACGCTACACATTCGACATCCTCAAGCTTATCCACCGATACCAGGCAGTCGTCAACGTAGAAGACTCTCGTCTACAATTTAACTGACCAGCTTTTTATGTTGATGTCCATTCGATTGCAGTCTTCCTGGGCGCATGTGGTGCGCAGAATAGCGAAGCGGTAGCCCCGAAAGGATGGACCGTAATCTCATACGTGTCCGAAGAGCTAGACATTGATTAGTCGCTCCACCAAATGAAGCCCAATGCCGCCTGCCTCTTTCAGGAACCCTCACCTGTGTCGAAGGACAAGGCCATTAGACCTTTGTGAGAGCCTAACAAAACACCCACTGGGTTGCTTGTCAGAACCGGCCCTTGCAGTAGGACCTTGTTTATAGAGATGTATTTGTATTTCGCCGCGCAACGGAATAATCTTCGAACATTACCACTTTTGTTCGATTCCAACAAGGGGTGTTGGGGTAGGTATAACTGGCAAATGGTCTTATCCTTGCCGGTGACAAATCTTGATATCTAGCCTCTGGTTAGATGCAACTTAATAATTCGGTCATGCTTATATGTCGGATCGGTTGAGTAGGAAATCTCCTACCTGGTAAATTCAGGCTTTTCTGAGCCATCCATCGGTTGTCAGGGAGGCTTACACTGTCGGACTGCCAATGCGAATCAATCTCATACCGACCATCCCTGAGCATGGCATTCGACTGCACAATACGTGTATTTCGTTGATCATCAGAGGAGTTGACCGTTTCACCAAACAATCCGCGCCCGCCAACTTTATATCTAACATGCGCGGGAACAATCGTTTAAACTCAACACCCTTTAAGCAGTTAACTCCAGCCTTGTTGTTGGTTGACAATGACATGTGGCCTCGCAAGGTCCAGTCAAAGATGGTTCTCACAGCTTATGCCTGACGTCTGTCCCCCGCCTACCGATTTTTTACCCACTGTGACTCTGGCACATGGCAACCTATTTGTGACGCGGATTTATCTTCCCCAAACGAGAAGTGTTCGCTGGCATGCTGGCAGCCTTGAACGTTCAGCTAGAAACTCATCTGTGATTGTGGTGTCAAAGCCGTTATCCAGAAAGGCCTACCTTTCAGGCCTCCCGACTACTCCAATTAGTCTGACAAACACGGAACCAAACAAGCCCCATATCATGCAAAGAAGTGGCTACACAGGTTGACTCATCCACGCTGAGGTTAGACGCCGAAGGCGCCGGGACTGCGTGCATATGAGTATGATGTCCCCCTCCACATGGAGGCCCTGAACGCTGTATACAGACTTTGAAATGCTTGAATGTGTGGTTTGGCAACAGAAAAATAAGTCCTCAGAACTGCACATTGTCCCTCCAACGACAGGCTTCCACATCGCCAGCACGTTGGCAAATCATGGTCATCGCCACGTAGTGCATATTGGTGTGGCTTATTCACCATTCCGATGACGGTTGACACGCAACATTTCTTGTGAATCTTCACGAAAGCGCGCGGTCCTCATTTTCGCTGATGTGGTCCCGGACCAATCGATGAGTTCATTATACAGGTTACTAGACATCAAAAGTCACCTCTCTATAAACTCAAGGAAGTCGTTGAGAGAAGGCTCTCGATCAGCGGTTACGACACGATCAGCTACTTCTGCCCATTTCTCTCTCATGTCGCGAATGAGTCTATCCACGATAGGCAGAAGGTTGATTGGGCAGTTTAATTCGGATGGATCGTTCAGTGGAGACAACGCCCACCGACATCCCTTCATCCGAGTGGCTTAACGTTGCTGACTTTCAGCGTCTCTATATGGCTAGCCCGGGGTCATTGTACACGTCCTTGGTGACAACCTGGATAACTTCATGGGGTCTTCCAAATCGTTGCCACAATACTTTGGTTACCTGAGTGAATCCTACCTCGATAGGCAGCAACACCCGATGTTCGATAGCTGCCCTAGTTTGATCCTTGTAACAATAAATCAGGTGGGACAACTTCTGTCCTTCGCTACTTAGTCCGTTGGCCACATTAAGCTCAACAGTTTTCGTGAACCTATGAAATTTCAAGGGCACCACTTCCAAGGATTCTGACCCGATTTTGTCTCGCCCACACTGAGTAGCGGACGCGAGATACCTTTCATTGTGGAGGAGAGGTTTCTCACTAGCTGTTATGAATCTGCAGTGTATCTGCACGTGCGCGTCAGTGAAATTTTCCGCGAACATTTCCATACTTACCACCCATTATTTTGGCCACATGTTCATCAATGTGAGTAGGTTTGATATGTATGGTTTTGGTAAGACATTGTGGGACAACGTGTTATAAAGCCACATGGTGTCTTGTCTGAGCTGGAAGATGAGAACCGATTACAGTTCAACCCTGTCACCGACACCAACCTTGTTTTGTTTGTTTCTAATGGACTGACGTTGACTGCAGACTTCCGAGACCTTCACAGGCTTGAACGACATCTGGCCAAAGTTATTCTCTCCAAAGCTTATCAACCACTGGAACAGCCTTCCTTCGGAGCGCGTCAGTTGCTAATCTGGAGATCGTTTTATGGCAACACTTGCTTCTTGTTCGCTCAAAATGATCCAGTAATATCACTAGTTTTGATAATTACCGTAATTTACGGAAGAGCGGTGCCACATCCTGTTTTTAATGAGGGGATTACGAATCAGCAGACGCCCTCTTGACACCGAATGAGGCAAACTGACTTAATTCGGCCACCTTGGGCCTTCTGCCTTTAACTCGGGTATCAATCGCTGAACAGCAGGCAATTAACCTAATTTTGACCTCGACGGAAAATGCGATATTATTATTGCATATCGTTCACATAAGCACCGTAACAACCTTAGAAGGATTCAGTAAGAATTAATTATTTCTGCCGTACGAACTTCGATACACAATCGGTTCGAGCTCGACTGGTAAACTGTGGTGTGGTCCGAACCCTTCCAAGCGGAGTGTGTAAGGATCTAAGAGTGTCTCCGGTTACTGAATTCAGCAGCGTACGTCAAAGTTAATGGTTAAAATAACTGTTTATTGTATAGGATGACACACGTAAACTTCAAATTATACCGTCCTCGGTCTATGTAATTACACTTCTGGATCCCCCTCTGATTGTCTATTGTGTTTATCAGTGCCGAATCCTCAAGTCAATTTTCACCTCGGAAAGTGTCAAGCGAAGGTAGCAAACGGGAATCAGTGAGATGTCTGTCGCACGCGGTTTGATCATAGAAGCAGTGGGCTCACAGAGACCATTTCTGACGTATACTTTAAGGAAGCCGTTTTAGTCTGTCTTTGTTCGGATGGTCCCTTCTGGGCAAGGGACAACACCCTTGCCCGATCAGATCGGCATAACTGAGGTTACCCAATTGATATACAGATAATTAGACAGACACAGAGAGCACTGCAGTGATAACGTGCATAACAAACAAGTACCAAATTGTACCATATGCCCAAAGAAATAAATTTGAGGATCGTACACTAGGTGCGGAAAGATCAATAACGTACAAACTGTGCCACTGCATCTCATGCTTATGTTGTTAAACTTGCTACCAACACATCTAGCTCAAAGCAGGCACAACCAGTGAAAAGACGTCATTTGCGAATCCGAGGAGCTTGCAAACAAGTACTCTAGCCTACGTGCCCCAATAATGAGACACCCTGTAAGAGAGACAAGAGCAATTGACGGAAACTCCGGGTGCCTATCAGCTCAACCTACGGCATTTGGACGAGTGTAATCTCTGGAAGCAGTTGAAAGAAATCGAGAGAGCCTCTAGAGGCATAGGTGCTGTAGGTACTGCTGAGATACGATTCATACAAGAAGGCACAGGAGTGGTTGTGAGCTGCTTACCTCTTGAAGGAGACAAAAATGACGATGGTAGAGGAGCTCGCCTACCGTTGGTAAGAGATGCAGTTAGGCCCACACATGCAAGCGACTTCGAATGCACACGCAACGCACAAGCAATTACTTGTGACGGTCACCTCAACAATACTCTGTGTATACTACGTGTTAACAAGAATCTGTGGAAGTCGGAAATGGGGACTTCGAATAGCCCTAGAAATCGTGCTCGGATTGAAATCTTCCACGCAAATAATAAGGAGAAGACCTCGTACTGGTTGCAGTAAGCAGTTCTTATTCATGAGACAAGAAGCCGCATTTATAGATGTACAACAGTATTAAAGAAATCTCAGTCTGTCATTGGCTGATCGTATTGGCACATACAAAGTCACAAACTGTAAGTTAATTGGTGCAATACAGAACAAAGAAATTAGCGAATAACGGAAGGCGTAACATTGAGACTGTTCGTCCAATCCTGATGTAGTATCTTTAACGCGACGTTTGGATTGGTCCCCTGTTAGATCTTCTATTGTGTCGGGGTTTGGATAAGCGGTGAATCGAGTAGATCCTCACAACGACTTGATTGCATCACAGAATCTTGGTTCGAAGTGAATACACAGTATAGTGGGCTGTACCTGGAAGAATAAAGGTGTTTCACACAAGACAGACCTGATGGAAGTCAGGGAGCAGGGTTGCCACTTTTAATTTTCGAAATGTATGTTCAGCTGCAGGACTCCTCTCCCAGTGCACCGAACATCCAACTAATAGAAAATGTGATGGAGCCGAGCACAGACGATTTCACTCGTATGTGTCCATCGTGGTCCAATGTCGCGAGGTATCGAGGACGCGAAGCTTGTATCTTCTTCACTGTCATCATTGCTAAACCACACTCCTGCTAATTCTTGGAGACTTCAACGCTGCTGGCATCAACTGAAAGGAGGAATCAACCTCTGCAAGAGGTTTTGGAGCAGACCTGCTGGAACTCCCCCCCAACAACAGGCCGATTCAGCATTTCGCAAACGTCCACCGAAAGGATCTTTAGCAAAATCCTGTCCTAGACCTACATCTGTACTGATCGTATAAATAACTCACGATTTCATCACACCTCTTGCGATAGAGAAAATACTGCGGCAGTTGAACACCCATAAAGCCTCCGGGGCCAGATGGTATTCACGCGGCCATCATTCGCCCGCTAGCCAGTGTATTATCCATTCCAGTAACCAACCTGCCTAAACAGTTTAGCAAGGGTAAACTGGTCCAGGACTGGCGTGAAGCAAATGTCATAGCTCTGCACAAGGGTGGAAACAAAGAGGCAACTGGTAACTATCGACCAGTGAGTCTCACTTGCATTTTACTGAAAGTGTGTGAAACTGCCATTAGAAACAAAATTGCCAAGCATCTAACCGAGAACAAGCTGTTGGATGCGAACCAACATGGATTCGTAAAGAAAAGATCTTGTCTCTCCAATCCTGTTACGTTTTCTTGATGAAACAACACGACGATTGTATGGAGATAAACCTTCGGAAGTATGTCATCTGGACTTCAATGAGGCACTTGATGTGGTTAATCGCCGATTGCTATTTTCGAAACTATAGCATTACCGGATAGCATCGGCTATCGTTCGATGCAGGTTGGTGTTGCTCTGTAACAAGGTGAGCAAATTTGCTGTCGGTAAATTCAGCTCAAACATGCACCCTGCATTCAGCGGAGTGCCACATGGGGCAGTTCTGGGACTTCTACTCCTTTCAGTTTGCGTAAGTGATCTGACTATCTCCCTGTCATCTCCGCATTATGTTTGCTGACGATTTGAAAATTGTCGGAAATCCATATCTGAATCTTGTCCAATCTGACTTAGTAAAGCTATCCGACTGGTCAGCAAAATGGATTTACCCCTTAACCCAGAAAAATGTCTGCACCTGATTAAAGATGGTAACAGATCCACTCAAAGACATCTTCCCAATTCATGTGGTACGAGCACGCTAAAGCAAGTCACTGAAGCTAGAGACCTTGGGGTTCTAATCCAGAGTGACTTTAAACCCATGGCGCAGTGCGCTTTGGCGGCGAAGAAAGCAAGAGGCTCGCTTTTTCAGCTCGTGAGAACCATCTCATCCAGAGAGCCGGAAGTACTGATTCCGTTGTACAAAACGTTTGTTAGGCCTCATTTGGAGTATTGTATTCAGGCCTGGAGTCCAAGCCTTACAAAAAGATAAACAATGCCTTGAAAACGTTCAAAGGTTAGCTACTAGGTTGATACGTGGCATGAAACCCTTAGATTATACTAGGAGGCTGAAAACACCATTCTCTCCTTATCGAAGAAGGCTTCGTGGAGACTTCATAGAGCCTCTAAAGATCCCAGTGGGTCATACTGATGTACCAGCTAGCACTTTTTATCTTCAGCCGATGAAGATGCAATATTCAATAATTTAATGCTGACATCCCTGGGAAACCTTCGTTTTGTTTCGATTCTTACTCATTCTTGACAGCCCATGACGACCCCTAAATATGACCGATTGGCAGATGCAGATCGTAAGACAGGATAGAACTGGCAAAAAACAGGTCATTACCCCTAGTATATAACTATATTTTATATTTTCAAGTTGAACATCACCCACAATTGATCGCAGCTGTCGCATTCCCATAGACTTTCCAGTCGGCCCCTTTCGAAAAGAAGCACTAGACTCGAGTTTCGCTCTCATTAGAGCTCGTCAGTAGTGCATATCCTTGCCACTGCCGGGACTAGAACTCCGGCCTTGCTTTTCGTGAGGCAACCGTGTTTACCACTGCGCCATTGACCTCACATTAGGCACGACCGAATTATCATATGTGAACGCTCAACCACTTTCGCTTGTGAGTAATGAAATTAATCAAATCCTCGACTACTCACTACTAATATATTTTATATATAGTTGCCGGTTCAAAAAGAGAACAAAAGAGTAAAGACAGTAACGACCAGGCTACAAAAGGAGACCCTGGGCTGGAATAGAGAGGTGATAACGTCAAAAGTAGCTGAAGTATTTGTTTCTTCAACGACAAAAAAGAAATAGTCACACGATCACATGCTTTCATTCCGAAAGCTGAAAATTTGCCCCCACCAGGTGGTGCAGTTGAGAGATGAGGGCTGTAGAATTCCACTCCTTCTCTATTATTGCTTACCAATTCATGTCGGGCTATCCCAGTACTAGTGGTTTGATGTACCGCCGTTAAGTAATCGAGGGTTTCAAATGGATTGAGCAACCCTTAAACATGTCCCTCGTTCTAGACTCATCTCGCTTATCCACAGAGTCTGTCATGCGCGTACGCAGTCTGCAAACTCTGTTTTCAGTGTGCAAGCAGAACAGTATTGCTCCTGTTGACACTGCGATTTGTAGGGTCAAGCGGACCGGAGACGATCGGTTGAGAATAACGCAACGTGAGAGCGAACGATGAACAAGACGAAGCGGTAGAAGGACGGAGCGACAAGCGAGCACGCAGCGGGGTCGTACGTTCGAGTGCGCGGGGTACTTGTCGGTATCCATACTCGTTCAAACAAATGTTTAAGCACATACAAAAGTTGAAAACCGAAAGAGTACAAATAGCAGTCGTAACTCTAACATAGTTAGTAATAAACAAATGGGGTCGCTACATATTGGAGTGAAACGGAAGAGTGGCATGTACACATAAGTGAAACATATATACCTGAGGGACCACACACTTATCATTGGTTGTTCCGAGATGAGTATGTACAAATGCGTGGTCACCTCAGTACGATTGTCTCCACTTCATTAACGAGCATACACGCAGGTCATTTTCTCGTTCTCTCGTTCTTTTGTCCCTTTCTTTACATGCAAGCGTGACACTTTCTGTAAGACAGGTATCCCAGCCAGCACATGGGACGCTCATAGGACGGTCGACTGTCCTATAGGTGTCCTATGAGTGTCCTGCGGGACGGTCACAAAAAATCCTTTTCAGACAGAAAATGCAGCACGTAGCTGTTTAATAAATTTTAAACGTGAAGTGTTACACATTACGGACGAAAATAGTGCACATAATTGGACCTATGGTGCTTGTTTGTACCCGGTGAATTTGAACATTTTGCTGCCCGGGAATTTCAAAATTACATCATGGAAAGGCTGCGTGGGTTCTCGCGATCCAATGTCTACCGTCTTACGAAGATGTACAAGTTGGAAAATCATCATGAACGTCAAGAAGATGTTACCAACAATGTTGGTACGTTTCGCCTACTATGGCTAATTTGATTGTGATTGTGTATGACAGGCAGTGTATGACAGAGGTTGAGGCGTGCTCACAGACGGAGATTGAAATTATGAACAACTATGGTCCAACTGATGTGGAAGAATTATTTTCTGATGACTTACCCATTATTCCCATGCGTTCACTTCCAGCAGAATCGCCGTTGAATGTGCTACCATATGAACCAGGTAACGGTGCGATTATAATCGAAAGTATACTCCGATTTTGATTCAGCAGACGTCGCAGATGTTACGCAAACCGTTTCCGAGAGGAGATGCTTACAAGAAGTCTGCCGTAGGATTGCGCTTCGAAATAACATGTCAACGGTTGCCATCAATGTGATGCTTACAGAACTGCGCCATTTATATCCTCAATTGCCGAGGGATGCAAGAACTTTGTTGGCTACCCCTCGCACATCAAAAAGCAGGACAGTAAATGGGGGAATATGTTCACTTCGGTTTGAAGAACGTCCTCGATAGGGTGCTTAGAATCCATGGGCAATGCGAAGCTGTTCACTTGCAGCTTCATGTCGATGGTGTAAGTTTGTTTAAGAGCTCCCGTACACAGCTTTGGCCAATTCTTGGTCGTTTAACCTATCCAAAGACTGCCGTGTTCATCGTCGGGGTATTCAGTGGTCAAGCAAAGCCTGCAAACGTGACGGATTATTTCCGAGATCTTATAGACGAAATGATGGACCTACAATTACACGGATATTACCATACCAGTAGCGGTAAGCGCTGCATAATTCCATTTCGATTGCTTGATTGCTGATGCGCCAGCAAGAGCATTCATCCGTCAGGTGAAACAGCATTCCGGTTACTTCTCATGCGAGAAGTGCTGCGTGCGTGGCGTCTACATCGGTGGACATGTAACCTTTCAGCACAGTGATTGCGCACTCAGGTCTGACCACAGCTTCCGTTCTCGTCTACAGCAAGAACATCACACTGGCGTGTCACCATTTGAACGTCTGCCGATCGATATGGTGCACTGTTTTCCCCTGGACTACATGCATTTGGTTTGCCTTGGTGTCATGAAGAGGTTGATCAATCTGTGGCGTTGCGGCAGCATTCAGAAAAATATCCGGTTGTCGTATGCTTCTATCCGCCAAATCAACCAGCGAATCAGTGACAACAGACGGGCAATAACATGTGATTTCCAGAGGAAGTGTCGTACGCTGGAAGATGCAGACAAGTGGAAAGCATCAGAATTTCGTCAGTTTCTGCTATATTTAGGTCCAGTGGTGTTATTCAGGATCCTGGATGCAAAGAAATACGAAAATTTCTTGAATTTGTCCATCTGCATCTACGCCTTAGCAACGAACAGTTAGCGAAGCATTACTTATCATTTGTTGAAGGGATGCTCGTGAAAACAGTCGACCAGTTTGGCGCCTTATACGGCGAGGAGGAGATGGTGTTCAACATTCACTGTTTAACACATTTATGCCAAGACGTCCGGAGACGTGGACCCCTCGATGGGTTTTCCGCATTCCCGTTCGAATCACATCTCTCCCGTCTGAGGCGACTGGTGCGATGTCCGACTTTGCCAGCTTCTCAACTGTTCCGCAGGATTGCTGAAAGGCATGATTGCGATTTCTTTGTAGAAGAGACAACATGCGATGATGTACTATGTCCTCGCCCTCTGTTACCGCGATACCAAAATTCAGGTGTTGTAATAGATAGTACATTCTTCTCTGACAAGCCGCCCAACAACTGCATCATTGTGGACGGAGCGCCTGCAGTGATCGAGCTCATTCATGGAAAACGATTACTTCTTCGACGATATACCCAAGTCGAGCTGTTCTTCGAAAAATGCATTCCATCCGCAGACTTGAACATTTTCCGTTGCTGTAATTTGTCCTTCCGTAACTTATTGGAAAACAACTGCGGACGTTTACTGCAAATGTTTACGATTCAAATTGGACAATCATGTGATCGTTTATCCTATTTTGCACACAATAAAACATTGACACGCCGTTCGTTTTTTGTTGTTAGTAAATGCGTCATAATTACATCGACCATTATTTTCAGATGTACAGCGTCATTGAATTGAGGAGGGATCGGTGGCTACAGCGTACAAGTCATGGTTCACCTCCCAAGATAAGGTGCGTTGGCCACGACTGGGGTCGAAGCAAATACATCGTTTGCTATCAGAACGTTTGCCAGCACCACCGTCGTCAAAGGAGTATACCGTGAAAGTTCTCAGAAGGACAGGTAACATTTATTTCCGCTTATCCATTCCTTTTCAGACGACCTTCGGACTGCGATGCGGTTCGAAAGTATCCTGGAGGAACTGTCTGAGTTACCTTCCTCGGATGCCACTGTTCATATGGAGAACCATGACAAGCGCGTGATGTAAGCAGTATGCCTTTTCTTTTATGATTTTCCAGCAAACGAGTGTGTAGGCCGGACTTCACAGAGGATGACGTGATTGTCCCCAGAAAGAAGGCGTTTACAGTGGACATTGAATATTCGCCGCCACCACCACCACTGCAGCGCATGGTCAATGCATCCACCAGCAGAAGTCCGCAGACGGACGTTGCCTTCTTCTGCCACAGCCCGGTCGCTTCCAGGTACAGTTAACAATAACTGAATTAACGTTCACCATGTAGCTCCTTATTAAGAAGCCCGGTGAAATCGAATGTGTTAGACAGTAATGCACTGCTGTTGGCCATGAGAGAGAAAATGAACCTGTTGCATGGTAAGCGTTTCGCATGTTAGTCAACCACATAAAAAGATGACTTTCAGAAAGTAATCCATTCCAACGTGCGCATGCGAGAAGAATTACACTCCATGCGGCTGGAACTGAATGCTTTGCGGTTCACACTTGCTGAAAGTCAACCGAAGCTTTCCGACGACTTTCCAATGCAATTTCCCATCAACTCAGTTGAGGACATTCAAATCCTTAACAAACTGCTGGAAGATCGAGAAGTGTATCTGAAGATGGTAATTGATGTAACCAATAACGAACGCACATTTAGACGGACTACGTGGATAAAATTGGTGGAAGAACGCTGGGGAACTGCGCACGCAATATTATGGACACCCTAATAACGGACGAGCTGGCAAACAACATCAACTGGAGGGGTGTCAATAACAAGTTCTCCTTTGCACCCACAACGTTGTCGCAGCTGATTGTTGGTAAGGTTATCTATACACTAATAATTAACATGCTTTAGATGCCATTATGCGCCAGAAATTCCCCGGTTCGTCACATAAAGCCGTCAAGGAGAAAATCCAGCGGTGGATACAGAACGCGGTTGCCGAGTAAAAAATCACAGCGGCATGTGGATTCAGTGAACGACGACACCGATTATACATAATCATATTATTGACGTTGTACTTTTTACCGTTTTAATAAATTGTCACAGTAAATACCGTCTTCTTTCCGTGTCTGACGCCTTTCCGTTATTTCGCGATAAGTCGGGGATGGTTACGTTAGTGGAAACGTGCAGAATTACCTGTCGTAAGTATAATCGCTAAATTACGTGCGGAAACCGAAAATGTGGTATAAGCCGTGCTACGCGGAAATTTTTTCTGACCGTCCTATGAGTGACCTAAAAATGTTCAGTTAGGACGCTCATAGGACACTCATAGGACACTCATAGGACGGTCGTGCTGGCTGGGCAGGCAGACAATGCCTGAAGCGGGATCCTCACAATCGAAGCGCGGGAAGCTGTGGCCTACCGATGCAAGAAACTGGACCACCAGGCTAGTAGCCGTCCATGTCCCGTGAACTGAACTGAGTTATCCGCATCTATTAGAAACACTCGGATAAGTACGTAGTTAGGTGCACAAATGTATGTTGAGCGGCAAAACAACGTTCCATGATAGTTCCTTCATTACAATGTATTGGGAACATTTTACGAAAGTTAGTTTAAATGTTCCACTATATCTTTATTAACAGTCCTGGAGGTTACGTTTCGATTCAATTTTCATTTCGCATCGCGGTTCGTCGTCGTGTGGTTGGCGCCGTCTGGATTTCCGGTTATGTAAGTTGTGTGTATGATTTACTGAGCCTCTGGCTTATGCTCGTCGGCCGTTTCCACCATTTCAGATTCTTGTTTTGTCCCCGTCATTCAGAGGAACGCTGTTCCTCGGTCTTTTCACCGTGTTGCACGTTGCCATTTTAACCGGAGCTTTCGGGTTTCTGGTGTTGTTCGCAGATATATATATATATATAACATTTTCATGTATCTTTATCAACATGTATATATATATATGTATATCACGTCGGGCTCACTAATTTGTAGAATCAAGTGAACCGAAGACGGTCGGTTAAGAATAACGCAACGAGTAAACAAGGAGTATATTGTCGACACGCGAAGTCGACGTGGGCGAGCGAATAACAAGACGAAAAGATAATACAGCGGAACGACAAGCGAGCGCGCAGTGCGTCGTGCGTTCAAGTGCACGGTGAACGTTTTGGTCTCCATACTCGTTCAAACAAATGTTTAAGCACATACAAAAGTTGGAAACCAAAAGAGTACAAATGGCAATCGTAGCTCTAACATAGTTAGCCAATAAACAAATAGAGTCACTACATTAATTATAACTGCTACGTACTGTACAGTAGTGGTAATCTGTTCACAAATTAGCGAAAATGTTGATTTTGGCTACAAACATGCTGATGCACCAATGGATTGGTGGTCAAAACAAAAAGCGAGAGGTTTATATACGCCGCATCAATGTGCACGAACTTGGGAGTTCCATAACAATTTATTTTTCCAATGTCGTGAAGTGCCTTTTTTGTGTCTACATGTCCTGTTAGTAAAGATACTCTCGTGGGTTATAAATTGGGAAGCACGTAGAGCAGTAATTTGTTTTTAATCCTCCTGATGTAAACGCCTGGCGTTAAGTATATCTGCTGAAGGCTCAAATGATCATTCTGTGGACGGTGTAATTTAAAACTGTGCCCACTTTCCTAGCTAAACTAATGCATTAGGATGAAGGCGGGTCTTGGAAGTAGACCAAAAGTTAATGAAAATACCACGAGTATGAAGAACATTTCAAGCCTTACGAACACGAAACAAGAAAAAATGCAACGTTGCTTTGTTGGATCTCCAGGTTGTGGTACTACTTTGTTTACTGAAAACCAGTTGCACTGATAGTCTGGAGGCTTCAGAATCCAGAGAGCGAACGCCAAGTCATCTCTAGTTTGACAATACTTTAACAGTCTTTCTCCTTGAGTTTTAATCTCTAGTCCATCGTTGAACAGTTTCCAGGAGCAGCTTGTTTTACCTATGTGCTGTCAAATAAAACCTACAGGGAAAAGCTGGAACAGTTAGGATGAAACCGACTGACCAGATGTTTGAGTAATGTTAAAGATGAACAACCACAGCTAACTGTGGATGTCTCATCCCCATAGACTTTCCAGTCGGCCCCTTTCGAAAAGAAGCACTAGACTCGAGTTTCGCTCTTGATTAGAGCTCGTCAGTAGTGCATATCCTTGCCACGACCTGGACTAGATTGCCGACCACGCTTTCTTGAGACAACCGTGTCCACCACTGCACCATGGACGAAATCTGATTATGAGGAAACTCGAGTATAGTGCTTCTTTTTGAAAGAGGACATTCTGTGGGAATACGACAACTGCGATCAGTTGTGGGTGATGCTCAATTTATATAATGTTACATAATTTTTTATTTTTCTTGTGGTGGGTTTTGATGTTCTGGGAGTCCGGAATATTGTGCAAAGTAAAACGTGAATCTATTTCGACGAGAGTTGTTTTATTAGTGTAGATTTTGAGATAATTTGCGCTATACAATGCATTGCGAACACGGATATCTCTACGTCTACTGGCATGACCTTTCAGCCACTTTAACTGCGACCGATGAAATAGAACCTCAAATTTACTTTTTATGGTGGAAGAATCGTTCACTGCGTTTACGACATGCACACCTTCAGCGTCATCAGCAAATTTTAATGGTGGAGAGATGGTTGATAGAGGAAGATAGCTAATGGTAAAAAACAACAGGGGATGAAAGACGGAACCATGAGACACACTGCATAAGCTAGACCAATGAGTACTTATACACTGTTTAGGCACACTGTAATAAAGCTTGACAATATACAGCTCCATCTACTGAAGGAAACTGTCTTCTGCTTCATGATTGAAAGAGTTGCGTATTAGAAAGACGGGATTTACGCGCTCAAATGCTTTGGTAAAGTCGGAGTGTAGGACGTCAACACTATTGCCCTGGCGAATCGTTTATGTCCATTGATCAGTGACGGTCGCTTATTTAGAACATTTGGACGTAGCAGTGTGTTGCAATTAATTTTGAGCATGTATCCGCAAGGTTGTCGAACTCCATTTTTCTCTTCAATTTTGACAGTTTTCCCTCCTTTCCCTCTTTCCTTTTGCTTTCCCTACTTTTCTACTTCTGTCACCCAGCCACCTGGCAATCTACTGTTAAAACCGGCGACAACCTGAACTATACCACCCATGAGTATGGCTCAGAGGTAAAGATGGTGTTGGTGACGATGGTGATTTTCCTTTGATTTATGGTACATCAAAGACGCTTATGAAATCCGTAGTGCACTTTGGCGAAAATTTTTCCAGATGCAGTCACTTGTACGGAGAATAGCACGCGAGCGTCTCCAATTTTTACGATATAATCGACAATGAGACGATTAAACAGAAATCATCAGGAAGGTTTCGCCTACCACCTTTGGAACCGAATACGATACTCGTAAACCTCCTGCTATTAGTTTCTGTTCCCGGTTGGTTATTGAATAGACAATTGTTTGAGGGAGATTGGGAGCTTCTAAGCCGCTTCAGGAGAGCCACTGTCTGGTCAGGAGAACTGTCCTTCAGACACCCAAGTTTAGCCAGAATTGCAAAACAAGTATTCATCGCGTCAGTGCTCTGACTCACAATGGCAGATCAGAATTGAAAAATCGAAGGTAGCTGCTCAAGGATGCTGTTATACAATCGAGCGAGAACATTTACGGCCTCAGTCTCAGCGATAGTGGGTCCTGATGGATCTAAAAGATGAGTCACTTTGGCATTAGTCTTGTGAGTTCATGACACAAATCGGGAACCCATATTCGGATTGACGACAAAGCGTTCAGCGAGTTTTTGTTATCACGATAAACGATTTCCACGATTCAACGAAATCCAACCATTTATTATTACAGCGCAGACGTTCTGATCATCGTAAGATCCAGATGGCCGACTACATGCCGTTCCTTGGAAGTAGGTTTAAGAGTGTGACATTGTGGTTTACCTATAGGCTTGTTCCGTTTGGTGGCTCCCAATGGTGTACGTTCACCAACGGCTGCTGAAGAAACGGTGGTTAGCTTCTCACAAAAATCACCAACAGTGACTGAGTTATATTCTCCCAGGACTGCTTTGCCAAATGGCCACGTAATTTTCTCACACAATTTACGATGGTTTCTTTGAACATCTTTTGTTGAACAAATTTGACTCGTGTTGCAGATGCAGTCCAATAAAACAACTGCGTGATCGCCTAAACGGAGTGGCACAGTGATTTCTGGGATACGAAACGACGAATCGTCGTTGGTGAAAATAGAATCCAACTGTGGTCAACTTTGGCCGAAGCGCCGGCGAGTAAAACTATGGTCAGCCGTAGCCACACCCATACATCTGTTGACCTAAAATGAAGATGTATCTCCTGGTATGGTCTATTCAGTGTATTGTCATATTTTGCCTGGGTGCTGTGGTTTTCTTCGAGACCATGAAGAGATCATTTTAATATTTTGTAAACATTTCAGTTCATTATATTGTCACCTAAAGTTGGCCACCACTAAATACGTGGTGTGCAACAATTTTTCATTTCTAACTGTGCCTAGTAATACTCATAATCCGTGATTATACACATTCAACACCCATGTGTTTTGCTGTAGACCCAGTGGTTTATGCGGTGGACTCAGTCACAACAGCTCCCATTGCAACTCAGGTAATCGTATCAAAAGGGAATGTTTTTGCTGCTGACCGTTTTTTTATACCGTTCATGTATATGTGGGCAGACATCTGTATGAGGTATGTTCTTTTAGGGAGCACTCCAATGCGCTGGGGTTTTAGATAACAAATGCGTGAAACAGAGTGAGAAAAGGTAATCCCACAATAATTATGTGTGACAAATATTCACCACAATAGTTCCGACGGAAAGATAACTTGAATTTATTGGGGTCAATCTGACGGTCCTGCAAGCGAGATTTTCTAACGTGTTAAAATGAGTGCTGTTGATTTTCATGGGAACCTTAACGCTGTATCGTAGACGCGCGAGAACAAGCTGGGTATTTAATTCACACTAGTGATGCATAATATATCTTCATATTGGACAGAATATCGTTCACAGTAAAAATTAAAGGGGGGTTCGCGGATGGCACGCAATCCTTTCTTTGAGTGTTGGAAAATGTGGGAAAGGTCGACAAATAGACGGGAAGAGAAAGTCTCATTCACTTTACTCTTTGAAAACTGTTGTTTTGCGAGTGTCTGTTGTTAAGCAACGTAATCATTTGAAAAAAAATAGCACTGTCATTGGGGATTACAGCAAGTATCAGGAGCCGAATGTAAGTACTGAGCCAACCATATTATAAGCAAACGTGATTCTAATAACGTCTCAAAATGGCTGTCGGGAAGAGAACCAAGAGACTCAAGCGAAGGGTCGTCCCAATGATTTATAACCTTGTGAAACTAGTCCCGACGCAGAAGAGGATCGCCTAAGAACAGAACTGACAGTCAAAGATGCCTAGCTACAACGAATAAGGCTTTTCCATTGTGAATACGCGACTTGACGCCAGCTAAATATCCTGGCAACTCAAAAACCTCTAACAAGTTGACAGAGAGTGCCAACAAGTCAATCAAAAGTAAACAAGGTTTCGGGTGACATAATGATGCTTATTTCACCATCGATTCCGGGGCTTACAAAGTATTATTAATAAGCAGCTTGGCAGATTAATGATTCTAGATGAGACCTAGTTGTGAAAAGTCAGGGCTTCGACTAGATTCGAACCAACGACAGAAACACCATGCATCAACGCGGCAAAACACTCTACCAGCTGAGCTACGACGCCAGGCCAGGAGCTCGGAAATTTCACATTTGGACTCTGTTACCAACCCATCCACTGTCTCATATGGAACCCACTAAATGATCCAGGATCGACTGCCCCGGCGGGATTTCTCGAACAGTTCACGCTGGAATCCACTGTTGAACCAAACTACTTATTACTAATACAATTTATATGCTCAACAGCGACGTTGGTGGATTCCAGCGTGAACTGTTTGAGAAATCCTGCCGGGGCAGTCGATTCCCCCGATCATTTGGTGGCCGTCACAACGAGACTGGACCTTGACGCGGCGTGACGGCTTGCGCATCTCGATGACCTATTAGGTTAACCCGGACGGTTTGGCCACCACACCGATAGAGTCACTCATACCAAGCAAGCCTGGTCATCCAGGATGGGGTTTGGAAGAA
>LOND01003687.1:30689-40968 GCA_014220965.1 Paragonimus kellicotti
ACAGGAATTAATTAACTGGTCTGTAAATGAAATCACGAGTGTAAAAGTGAGTAACGTAGATGTACCTGGATATATTCAACAACCGCTCCGGTCACAACGATGCTAACTTGCAGGAACGATTAAGTAAGACAGTCGAATGTACCGAGCTCACGTAAATCAAAATGAGAATTTGAACAACTAGTCAGTTCAAAAAAACGAGCGGCATTCTTTCCACCATGTTCAATCAGCTCGCCTTCTGTGAATATGTCGTAAATCAAGGTCAATAAAACGTCGCCTGGCCTTCTCGTGAACCTACCAGAAAAAATGGACACATGAGAGATGTTCTATGAGCCGTCAGAGTCGAAATTCACGTATGCTAACACAAGAGATATACAACTCGGTTGTTCTTTGCAAGAACTAGAGAAAGATATCTAGCGGGCCAAAACTGAAGTATATATCAGGGCTGATCCTTAGCTTCAGGTGAAGCCAAGAGAATTGTTTCACCACAGGAGGTTATCCTTATATTACATCTTACCAGAAGCTTCCGTGTCCAACAGACAGAACTAAGCCTTTTCCACCTTTTCCAGTATACTCTTGCGGTGATCTTTAATATCTAACTGAGATCTCGCCCTTGGCATTCAAGTACGCAAAGTTTATGGGATGAAAAACGGAAAAGTACCATCTTAAATGGGTCGACTTTGACTTGAAAGCAGACCATGAGTACAAAAAGACACTTACACCCAAACTGGCAAGGCGTGCCGATTAATTTCTTATACACTCTTCACCACACGACTCTTAGTTCCTGATGGCATACGCGGTCACGAGGAGCTATGTAAGTTCCGACCTCAGACCTTCTCCGAGCAACAATACTAGTTTCACATGGTTATAGGGATTTTCGGTGGCCCTTATCCCATTAAATTTTACCATACAAATCTTCGGCCAAAAAAGTCCGTTTGTCACATCTTTCTGATCATTCAGCAACATGACAACACGGCGACGTGGTTGCCGGTGTGTCAGCAAGCGTAGCTACACGTGGGTCTAGCAGATTCTCTGAATTTGATATCCAGTCTAAACGAGTTGATCCTTCATGAACTTAGTTGTCCTGTCGACAAGCTGCTTCAGTGGCATTTACGCTGTAGAATATATGGAGCTAAATTGAAAAGTCCCCTGCAACTGGGGAGTGGACTTTTAATGTACTTCCGATGTGTTGGACGTCCCTAGAATCCGACATAATGTGTTTACGGGTTAACGATAAATTATCTGTTATTATTATTAGACGAATTAAAAGTGAAAATCTTTAAACTGCATAACTTAAACATCGCTCAAAATTGATCACAACTGTCACATTTCTATGGACTCTTCAGTTAACCGCGTTCAAGAAAAGCATTAGACTCTTATTTCACTCTTGCTATGGCTCGTCGTTAGTGCATACTCTTGCCATATCCTGGACTAGAACTTTGGCCGTGCTTTCATGAGGTAGCCGTGTTAATCACTCTGTCATTGGCCTCACTTTAGGCGTGACTAAATCATCACATTTGAACGCTGAACAACTTCCGTTTGTGAGGACTGATTAGGTTGGCCGATTATCTCAATAAACGCCACTAACTGTTCTGTTAATTCCATTGGATGGCCCTGTGATTAGTACTTCTCTCCCAGTTTAAGTAACAGAAGAGAGGATACGCACTATTAAAGGGTTCTAACAAAAGAGAGACTCGGGTCTAGTGCTGTTTTTCCAAGAGACCTACTTTAAAGTCTATGGGATTGCTACCGCCGCGATCAGTTGCGGGCGATGCTCAAGTTATGTAAACGACATTCCTCTGCTACTCATCGAAGTACAAGAGCTGCTGGGCGCATTGCAGCGGGGCTGTTTGCCCTGTTTTTTTCTTCACTTTTTTGCGGCGAAGTTTGCCAGCATTTCCTCTGCTGTGGTTGTTGAAGTTTGTCCGTCGCTAGCATTATCGTTCACCTCAGCAGTGCCAGGCGGTTTTGCTGTTGATCATCGGCATTGCCGCATGAGTACGTCATTGTAGTAACAGTGAGGACCTCGGACGGCGCAATTGACAGATCATTTTTCTCTGCAGCATCTGGTGTAGTGGCAGTAGATATTGGGGCTTCTGCATCTGGAACTTAGATGGCTGTGTCCAGAATATCGTATTCCGAGCTTGCAGTTGATCTGCCGGTATAATGTCAGAACACACATCAACAAAGCTGCTGAACTCTGCAACCACCGAACTGTTAACCTCGCGATGAGTTACTGACAGTCAGGCCACTGGTTGATATAGCTCACCCAGTTTAGGAATGGCACCATACTTGATCTCTTGATATAAATTGCCCGCTCAACAGTCCGCACAATAGATCGAATTTCAACCTCTGTGCTGAGGTTTTGAACAGTGTTTGCGGTACCAGGGCCCGCATTGGTCAAAATTCATGCCTCTCGAAGAGTTGATAACTTGGTCGAAGAAACATTTTCAGCCGTGGCGCATATGTGATGCTCCTGTTATTTCTTCTGCGGACTTCTTAATGCTGTGTTTTGTTTTCCATACTCATTCCTGATGATACCAACAAAATTATTGAATAAAGACTTCATCAGTGATGACTGCAAGACTTGCTGATCAGAGAGCACCATTTGGTGACGTAGACTGAAAACACTGACACAAATCGGAAGAACCTCAGTAAGTTTGTTTGACTTGTTCAAGCTTCACAACCTTAAAGACTTACTGAGTAGCAGGTCACCTCAAAAAAGTTTTCTGAGAAACAATTCGAGTTTTCTGTCTGTTAGAAAATCTCAGCCGACCTTAATGTGTGTGTCGATTCATTTCTTCGAAACTACTCGTTCTGACCTGACTGATATCAGTTTTCCTCTGCATGGACATTGGAATACTTCCCACGAATGCTGGTTATATATATATATATATATACATCTAGATATATATATTTATAACCATGTGAAACTAGTATTGTTGCTCGGAGAAGGTCTGAGGTCGGAACTTACATAGCTCCTCGTGACCGCGTATGCCATCAGGAACTAAGAGTCGTGTGGTGAAGAGTGTATAAGAAATTAATCGGCACGCCTTGCCAGTTTGGGTGTAAGTGTCTTTTTGTACTCATGGTCTGCTTTCAAGTCAAAGTCGACCCATTTAAGATGGTACTTTTCCGTTTTTCATCCCATAAACTTTGCGTACTTGAATGCCAAGGGCGAGATCTCAGTTAGATATTAAAGATCACCGCAAGAGTATACTGGAAAAGGTGGAAAAGGCTTAGTTCTGTCTGTTGGACACGGAAGCTTCTGGTAAGATGTAATATAAGGATAACCTCCTGTGGTGAAACAATTCTCTTGGCTTCACCTGAAGCTAAGGATCAGCCCTGATATATACTTCAGTTTTGGCCCGCTAGATATCTTTCTCTAGTTCTTGCAAAGAACAACCGAGTTGTATATCTCTTGTGTTAGCATACGTGAATTTCGACTCTGACGGCTCATAGAACATCTCTCATGTGTCCATTTTTTCTGGTAGGTTCACGAGAAGGCCAGGCGACGTTTTATTGACCTTGATTTACGACATATTCACAGAAGGCGAGCTGATTGAACATGGTGGAAAGAATGCCGCTCGTTTTTTTGAACTGACTAGTTGTTCAAATTCTCATTTTGATTTACGTGAGCTCGGTACATTCGACTGTCTTACTTAATCGTTCCTGCAAGTTAGCATCGTTGTGACCGGAGCGGTTGTTGAATATATCCAGGTACATCTACGTTACTCACTTTTACACTCGTGATTTCATTTACAGACCAGTTAATTAATTCCCTGTGCGTTCGAGGCGACAGCCCTGTGTACTTGTTGCATGCTATAAGGTGAACTAGATTAATTCAATGGCGGCAATGGTTGAGGCTGGATAAATTACACTTATTCGACGAAAACCAGCAATGAAGGTAACTAAAGGGAGAGACGGTTTGTGAAAAACGTATAGCTTAACTTAACAGATAAAACATGTTAGACACTCGGAAGAGGGATAGCCTGTTGTCCTAAAGCATAAAGTTGACACCAACGGATTCTTCAGGCACTCCATCTTCTGGGAACGAAGTTCGGTAATAGATTGTGTGCTAAGAGAAGCGGGATTTCGCTCTTGTGTGATTCACGGGAGGTTCTTTTAAACTTAGCAAGTACTTACTCAAAAACTGTGACCGTGAGTGTTAAACCCTTGAAAGCTTTGAACCAACGCAGCAGGTCATACAGAGCGTAAGGATCGGACAACCCCCTATTTGCTGGTAGATTGTAATGTAAGTACAGCATGTGTAGCCTCTGTAGATATTGTAGGCGTATTCCTACTCGGACGCAATCAGCATTAGCCCCCACTGACAATTACAGCGGTGCAGAAAACACGTGGCTCTGAAAAAGTACAAACTGTATTCAGACATTTACAAGCGGTAGCATTATTCTTAAATGGTGGATGAATACGCTGTTTGTCGATGAAAGTGCTTCCTGTCAGAACACAGGTCTCAGTGCGAATGAGGGGCACACAGGCGGCCAAGACGCGTAGACAACAGTAGATCTGTCAAACCATGTAAGATGCAGGTAATCACGTGCTCCCCGGATACCACTTCATCGTGTGTTAAGCATGACTGGTTTGCCTGGACGCAGCACTCTAGGTTCAGTCTCAAACGTAGTTGAGAGTCTTCAGAATATATTACCTATGAGCATCTCAAAAACCGGGCGGATCATGTGTAGCACACGAAAGCCTTTTATGGCAGCATGATGACATTGGCTGCTGACGTTTGAGTCACCGGTCATAGTGGATCCGAGATCCGCGTGATAACTCACAGCAATCAGCCCCGCTCCATTTTTAGTGTCCACATAAAAATAACAGCTGTAACAACTATGTGCTGTTCACTAGCGACGGTCACTTTGTAATTCACGTCCAAGTCTGGTTCTAGGCTACTCACACTATTTTCGATTCCCCTGAAGTGTCTGACCTGTCACTTCTTGAGTCTACCATCAAACATCTGGAGGTTAAGAAAGTCATTGACGTGCAGCGAAAAACAAATGGGCTGACAATTGAATGTTGAGACACTCCACTCATAACGCCATGCTAAAAGGAGAATCTTGTTTCGACACGGATACATTACTGCTTGTCGTCTGTTGAAACGCAAATATCTAGCATGAGATTTTCATACTCAGTCTGGAAGAGTGTAGTTTCATGTGCGTGTACCTTATTATGGGCCCCCATCAAAATCCGTGGCAACTGCATCCATGGCACTGATCCGATCAACTGCCGACTCGCACTTTGCAGAAATGAGGTTTGTCTCCACGTCTGAAACTTTGCTGGAATAAACCCAATAACATGTGAGCGAGGTGAGCTTCGGCATCCTATTTTTCTAGTCTTTTGAAGGCTTTACGACAATTATTAGGCTGACATGTCGGTACTCAGCAGGTGGATGAGGCAAACAACCATGTGACACCAATCTAAGGGAGGGATATCTTTGGAAGAACAGTCAGCGGACCGTTCACAGGAAACCTTTGCCTACGTCCATCTGGGTTGATCATCTTTTATTATGTAGCTTGCGTAGTGGTTTAAAGGTTCTTCATGTCCTGTAGGAAGATACTCCTCCAGTCTTGGGCGTGGTTTACACGATGGAGCACGAGACCTTTTATACTAAAGTTTCGATATACTGTTCATCCAGTAAACACATTTTATGGAAGTCGGAGTGAACGAGATTTCCAATCTAATCCAGGACTGACGGTACCAATGTGCTGCGTCTACCAAGACGTTTGGCGTATCCGAAGAAACGCTTGAAATTTATGGGAACAGTGTAAGCGATTTCCCGTTCACACAGCAACCTGACGACTGTGAGTCCGCAAACGAAATCCCAAAGATACCTTGTAAGATGAGACCCAATTGTGAAAAGTCAGGGCTTCGGCTGGATTCGAACCAGCGACAGAAACACCATGCCTGAACGCGGCAAGCGCTCTACCAGCTGAGCTACGAAGCCACGCCAGAAGCTCGGAAATTTCACATTTGCACTCGGTTACCCACCCGTCCACTGTCTCATATGGAATCCACCAAATCATCATCATCATCATAGACAGCAATACATCAGTGGTTCACACTGATGCTTAACTGCCACACAACCACGAAGGAAAAAACCCTATATGGGAAGAAGAGAAGAAGGGAGGGGAAGGGGACCTAACTACTAAAAATAGCTACGTCTATATTCAAACATACAACATCAAGGCGCCTACACCTTGCAAACAACCGAGCTGTAAGTGAAAGTAAGGCGTCATCAGCAAGACAGCTTCCTTACGGCTTTCACTGCATTAAGTGCACTCACTTCACAGACAACTCGGCCAAACAACGACAACATTCACGCCACTGAGCTCGATTAGCCGCCATCTCACCTAACGTCTCAAGCCACCGACTCTGTGAGTCGCGAGGGCCCCAGCCCGGGAGACGAACCCGATCTACAGTGACCAACCCTTCGTGAACGATTTCATTTGTCTACGCCAGGTCATCATCTGTCCACCTCGCACCTTGCGCCAGTCGGCCGCAGCGTCGGCAAACAGTGCTCGGTGTGGCAAACGACTAGCTGGCATCCTTAGTACATGACCTAACCATCTAAGTCTGTGCAAATGTAGTGACAACGAAAGAACTCGTTTGACAATCAGTGCCAAACACCCGCTTCCTAACCTCCTCGTTGCTTACTCGCTGGTGCCACCCGATACGAGCGATTGAACGCAGACATCGGTGGTCAAATACCTGGAGACGGTTCACGTCCTCTACCCTGAGCGGCCAGGTTTCGCTGCCGTAAAGTAATACAGCCCTCACTGTTGTCTGATATACGCGACCCTTAAGCTTCAGAGAAATACCTCTCTGTCGCCATAGGTGTCTCAGATTAGCGAACACCGCCCTAGCCTTGGAAATACGCGCTTCTATTTCATTCCCTACACCTCCGCCGCCGCCACCGCTGATGCAGCTTCCCAGGTATACAAACCGGTCAACAATCTCCATGACTTCATTATCTAACATTAAATCTACGTAATCACAGCAATCTTGCAGAAGCACTTTGCACTCTGGAACCGTCTGGCTTCTAACAACTCCAAGGGTTTCTCTGAAATCCAATGTTTGTTTACCCCATGTACCCCTGTGCCGCATGCTACAGTACCTGCTTTCTGAATGGCCTGTGAGATTTGAGTCCAGCAGCTATTAGGATCTTCGGAGTGAGAACCACTAAGGCAGCTTTCTAAGCTGGTTTGGTAATTATGCTTTACCGATGGTAAAGCCAGTTTCTCAACAGCTAATCGTTGCTGTCGGTGGGGTCGTTGCCCAGCAAAAGTAAGAACAAAACGACAACGTACCAACGCATGATCTGAATCCAAGCATGTGCTCCAATAAGAACGACAGTCTTGAATGGAACCCCGCCACCTATAACTAACGGCTATGTGGTCTATCTGAGACCAGGCCTGATTCGGAGAAGGCGGGCGCCAAGTATAGCATTGACGTGCACGATGCCTAAAACCAGTACTGGCTAAAAACAGCTGCAACAATCGCCCACCATTATCTGATCGATGTGATGCTATCCCAAACCTACCTAAACGAGATTCGGCTTCACCAAGGCGACCGACCTGGGCATTCATATCTCCGGCCAGAACGACTATATCAGAGCCACGTGTCGACCGAAGGAGAGTGGCCAGATCCGAGTAAAATGCGTCCTTGACGCCGATGTCACTACAGTCAGTAGGAGCATAAGCAGACACAATGAATAAATTTCTGAAAGTCTTGCGTCTAGAGCTGGTTTTAACAGAACCTGCCAAGCGGACGGCACAAAGTCTACTGTTAACAGGAATCCAATCTACTAATGCGGCTGCGGCCGTCGTGCTGAGAACTATACCTACCCCAGCCTGACCTGTAACAGCGGCTGTGGAGTCACCCGAAGTGTATAACCAGTATCGGGTAGACAATGCGGGTGCTGTTAGTTCCATACGTTGACTACTGTCATGGATTCTAGTCTCCGAGATACAGCAGACATCAACGTGCAACGAGTCTAGCGTTCGTGCGAGAGCCGCTTGCTGACCTATCTGTTTTAGCGTGCGAACGTTGAAGGCACCTATATTAATTCGCATTCTAGGTCTAAGCAAGGGACGAGGGAGGCCTGAAGCTGAATGGCAAGAGACGGAACTTACCGGCTCAGTGTTACCACGGTTAGCTACATCTGTTGTGGGACCTGTAGAGTAATTATCAGAAATGGAGGTCGGGAGGGGCCTGAGAGCTAAATTTGATAGGACAGTGGGGAGGGGTCAGCAGTAGCATGTTTTCGCCTATCCACCCTGCTGTATGCAGCAGATAGGGCGACCCGGTTTATACTGCGAGACGGCCGATGCAGTATGGATTTATTGTTGTTGTGAATATTCATGGTTGTGTGTGGGCTGAGATACTGCCAGGACGCCCAGACCTAGACAGGAGAACGATTAGGGTTCTCAACCAAAGCCTTCTTCCAAACCCCATCCTGGATGACCAGGCTTGCCTGGTATGAGTGACTCTATCGGTGTGGTGGCCACACCGTCCAGTTTAGCCCAATAGGTCATCGAGATGCGCAAGCCGTCACACCACGTCAAGGTCCAGTCTCGTTGTGACGGCCACCAAATGATCCAGGGGATCGACTGCCCCGGCAGGATTTCTCAAACAGTTCACGCTGGAATCCACCAACGCCACTGTTGAGCATAGAAATTGTATTACTAATAAGTAGTTTGGTTCAACAGTGGATTCCAGCGTGAACTGTTCGAGAAATCCTGCCGGGGCAGTCGATCCTGGATCATTTGGTGGATTCCATATGAGACAGTGGGACGGGTGGGTAACCGAGTCCAAATGTGAAATTTCCGAGCTTCTGGCGTGGCTTCGTAGCTCAGCTGGTAGAGCGCTTGCCGCGTTCAGGCATGGTGTTTCTGTCGCTGGTTCGAATCCAGCCGAAGCCCTGACTTTTCACAATTGGGTCTCATCTAAATCATAAATCTGCCAAACTACTTATTAATAATACTTTGTAAGCCCCGGAATCGATGGTGAAATAAGCATCATTATGTCACCCGAAACCTTGTTTACTTTTGATTGACTTGTTGGCACTCTCTGTCAACTTGTACAGGTTTTTGAGTGACACGTTTACTGGCGTCAAGTGGTATTCACAATGGAAAACCTTATTCGTTGTAGCTAGGCATCTTCTGACCTGCAGTCTGTTTAGCGTCCTCTTCGGGGACCAGATAACAGGGATTTTCGGTGGCCCTTATCCCATTAAATTTTACCATACAAATCTTCGGCCAAAAAAGTCGTTTGTCACATCTTTCTGATCATTCAGCAACATGACAACACGGCGACGTGGTTGCCGGTGTGTCAGCAAGCGTAGCTACACGTGGGTCTAGCAGATTCTCTGAATTTGTATCCAGTCTAAACGAGTTGATCCTTCATGAACTTAGTTGTCCTGTCGACAAGCTGCTTCAGTGGCATTTACGCTGTAGAATATATGGAGCTAAATTGAAAAGTCCCCTGCAACTGGGGAGTGGACTTTTAATGTACTTCCGATGTGTTGGACGTCCCTAGAATCCGACATAATGTGTTTACGGGTTAACGATAAATTATCTGTTATTATTATTAGACGAATTAAAAGTGAAAATCTTTAAACTGCATAACTTAAACATCGCTCAAAATTGATCACAACTGTCACATTTCTATGGACTCTTCAGTTAACCGCGTTCAAGAAAAGCATTAGACTCTTATTTCACTCTTGCTATGGCTCGTCGTTAGTGCATACTCTTGCCATATCCTGGACTAGAACTTTGGCCGTGCTTTCATGAGGTAGCCGTGTTAATCACTCTGTCATTGGCCTCACTTTAGGCGTGACTAAATCATCACATTTGAACGCTGAACAACTTCCGTTTGTGAGGACTGATTAGGTTGGCCGATTATCTCAATAAACGCCACTAACTGTTCTGTTAATTCCATTGGATGGCCCTGTGATTAGTACTTCTCTCCCAGTTTAAGTAACAGAAGAGAGGATACGCACTATTAAAGGGTTCTAACAAAAGAGAGACTCGGGTCTAGTGCTGTTTTTCCAAGAGACCTACTTTAAAGTCTATGGGATTGCTACCGCCGCGATCAGTTGCGGGCGATGCTCAAGTTATGTAAACGACATTCCTCTGCTACTCATCGAAGTACAAGAGCTGCTGGCGCATTGCAGCGGGGCTGTTTGCCCTGTTTTTTTCTTCACTTTTTTGCGGCGAAGTTTGCCAGCATTTCCTCTGCTGTGGTTGTTGAAGTTTGTCCG
>LOND01003688.1:6898-20473 GCA_014220965.1 Paragonimus kellicotti
GAATACAACTTCAAAACCTCTTTTGAGAAGCTGGTCTTTGATCTTCTTGACGATTTTTAGCAGAATTGCACTGTATAGCTTCCGGTTGTAATTATTCGCTTCTATTGACATTAACTAGATAACAGTCGAAAGATGTAATCTCTAAAATTTACTTTGTTTATTTCCATCAAACTGGCTGAAGCATGTTAGTTGAGTTAAATCCAGTCGAACATCGGAAGTTACAAAGTTGGCCTTTTTAATCATGAAACTAATCTGTAGTCACTGTAACGATTCAGATATAGTTAGCCCACTCTTCAAGCTGCCCGCTCACGCCCCTCATTGCGAACCGTTGCTCATGGTATCACCTACTGAGGCTCATCATTGCAACCACTACGCAGAGGAGGATCTTAAACGGTTCCTCAAGTTAATCACTTCTTTGATTTGAGAGTTTCGCTCGAGCTGAATAATGACTTTTTCACGATAGGCTTTCGTTCCCTTTATGTTACCACTAGAGAAAAAAAACGGACCTCCTTCTTGAATGCAAAATCCATCGCTGCATGTGATTCACTCGGTTGTGTGGTCTACCCAATGGATCTTTGCCGATAACGGTTGTTTAATAGCCCTTTGCTGACGAGTTAAGATTACGCTAACAACTCGTCACGAACACGAAATAAATGGAGATAACTTGGTGAAAATTCGTTTGAGTGAAAGTTCAACTCCACAATTTCCATTTGAAGTTGAACATAGCAAACGCGAAGACAGAAATTTCATAATGAATCTTTCTCCACCAAACCAAAACAACCTTGAATAGCTATGCAAAAGGGAGGAACAGAATGAGGAAAAACTGAAGGAGTCAAGGACACCAACGCTGTGTTGCTAAGTCGACAGCGGAACATTTGTTTCTGTGCCCATTCAGTGCTTCCGTACAAAAACCTGATCGGTCGCTCTTAGAGGAGTGGACCTTGTGAGGAGATCGCTATTTTTGTCCATGTTCATACAACGATTGTTGTTAGGGTTAGGTGAGTCGTCATTAAAACGCTTTTTTTATAGAACTTGTAACGTGTTATGAAGAACACATACGTGACATACAACCACATTCTCACAACGTCTCTCTTACGCCAGGATATAGGTTCACTTTCTACGAATATATCATGCAAAGATAAATCAAAATTCCTTGTTACCAAATGTTCACAAAGGACCCTCTGAAATGACCTTGATAGGAAAATCGAGGAATGATATCGGTGATACCAAATCCCAAAAACATTACCAAATGAAAGGAGCTTCTCTGTGAATGTGAATGAGCATGTGAATGCTCGCGGAAGATTGCTTAGTGAGGGCATTTTGTCACTTTGTTCACACCTGCCCACCTGGTTCGGATAAGCATGACAAAATCACTGCCAAGTAAAGTTGCCCGGTCCACTGTTTGTGCCTTGCTGAACCAACATGGAGCGTTGCGTGAATTTCAGTGCATCAAGGTACTCCAGTAGTCGTCGGCTCATTGAAAATTTTGTGACCATATTGTGCCTGACCCACTATCCACCGTGAACTGGTGCTTAACTTCTGCAGGTCGGTGAAAATTGCAAACAAGCTTTCAACATGTTGTTCTGAGTTGTTTCTTTATTTTGCCTTCTATCAAATTGACGAGTTCCATCACAGTTTTTGGTTCAGAAGATCTTGACGTAACTTTCTCTTCCTCGATGAAAATATCAGTTCAAAGTGAGTGAAATACAAGTCAATTGGGAGAGTCTAGTTGTGTAGTCCAGTCCTGCTTTCTTGCTGAATTAACCATTAGACAGGATAATATCTTCACCACTTCGATGTCACAATCCATTGCAGTTCATGCGCAGGCCCGGTGCTGATTGAACCGAGGACAAATATTGGATTTAGCAATTTTAGTTGGCATTGGTCCTATCATGCTTATCTTAGCCCGGTGGGGCTGGGGGAATAACACAATAAGGGATACAGGTACACCTGCCCGTCTGCATTTACGGACAGTTGTTTAGCAACTCTGGTGTCACCCTGCATAATTTTCAGACAGAATCTGGTACATCTTATCAGATGTGTTTTCTAAAAATGACGGGTTTGAGTTGATCATAACAAATATCCTGTGGTGTGTCTTGTGAGGGTATAACAGATCAACAGGCGCTATCGTCCGCCATACTAGAAAGGGGTTGGAATGATGGCAATGGGAGGAAGGGTACCACGTCAGGAGAGGGTTGCAAACCAAATGATTGTTATCTATAATTGTTACTGTAATACAGTTACTGACAATCCTAACGAAACACTTTATAGGGGAAACCTGTATTCGATACAGACCGCTAAACTCTGTCACATCTGGGCCCAAACGGATTAACAGCTGACTGATAGCACAAGAAAGCGCACATAAGTCCGGATATCGTGACAACGTATAGACAACATGTGCAACCATGAGCAAGTCAGCTGATCATGCGGAACAAGCAGACGCAACGCTATTACGAGTCACACTGTGCTCATCAAACTCGGCATCATACTCGAACCTGACAGCAAATACACTGTGATATTTCAATACCACGAACACGCCCGATTAAGTCACGTGAAGAACGGCTTAGCGATGTTTCATCATCAGGCTAAACATAATATATTTGTTCATATAAGTTCTGTAGGGGTGGTAGATAGCACACTTGTAACCAGAATTAGTCCAACAAAACAAGATCCTCATTGGCCAATTCGCACTTTCCCATGCCACTCGCGCGCTTGTGTTTATGAATTAGAATTCCAGTCCAAAACCCAGGGAGGTTTCTAGTTAAAACTGCGTGCAGTTCCGTTTGGTTCTATGAGTTTGACTGACGCTTTCCGTCGTTGCTATTTTTCTCTCATTAGCCCGATTTCGTTGAGTAGTGACTCGTTCCGTCGCTCATGTTGTCCGCAATCCATCCACTGTGGATTTTGATCATATCTCACTACAGCTTCGATATATATATATATAATATATTATATATATATATATATATATAGGAATTATTGCGTTTCCGACTTGGTCACCCATCACAGTATCCTTGGAGCAAGAGATGCCAACCATCAGTGTCTGTCTGGTGTGATTCATTAAACTTAGGTATATAACATTGAGCACTTGAGCTGTACGAAGTTTGCTGAAGCATCACATCTATGCAATCACTCTACCATAGGTTTGTGTGCACGGTCATCGGAAGTTCAATGTTTTGACCAGCCTTTTTTGGGCGCACAGGGGTGGTGAGTGTAAGCAAATTGCAATTGCCTCTACGATTGACAGTGTACGACCTTTGACCTGCCTCAGTTGTATTCCAATGTTCGATAGAGTGGCTTGAACGCATCGGTCCGTTTGATCAGGTGGTTTGACTCGATCAAAGGCGCAGCGACCGAAGACGAACAGGGCTCGAACATGCACTTGAGGCGGCATGAACATTCAATATGTCTTTCAGCTTGGAACACAACACTGGTGTGGAGATAAACTGAAGACGTAGTTGAGCTGCGAAATGCACTTTATTAATTACCAGTGTGTTACTAGGTTACGCTTTCGACATCGTTATCTGGGTTAGGCCCTCCACGGCTGAGCGACCTTTCCGTACGTTATGAGAGCAAAGGGAAATATAAAACATATATTTGTTTTTTGTCAGTTTGTCTGCCTTCGTGTTCAGTAGCGTGCTTTGTGGCTGTTGTAGAGTTTGCCATCAATATAACTCAGTTTCCGGAATAATCTTTTTCATCTGAGTGGTGTAAATTAGCGATATAAAAGTTCCTGTCCTCTTCATTTGGTATCGCCTGGTATATTATCTCAGCGGCCTTGGCAATGGACCTCGGATTAGACTCGCCTTCATTTTGGTCATTGATGTATAACTGAACTTAATAAGACGGAATATATGTTGAGAGCAATTCCGACATTTTGTTAACATGACAACATTTGAAGGAGGCAAGAGCATCAGCAGTACTGAAAAGTTCCCTTATGCAAAAGAAGCGACTTAGATTGTACTCCATCAGTCCAAAAACGGCGCCGTCGCCATGTACGCGCTTCCTATAGCCAAGCTCTTTTGAAAGAAATTAACTATTTAGGCGTTAATAATTCCTACCGCACTTTACGGGTTTTCTCAAGTACACCATAAAAAACGGTACCCAACTAGCTACGACCCGAGACTTTCATAGTATTCTCGCAAATTCTCGCGTGAAGATACTAGATCGGGCGTTGCACCATACTCGCAATGTGTGTTTACACGACCGAAAAAGCTGGCCGGGGCTCAAAAAAGATCACCCGCCAGCCGGCGGGCGGGCGTGAATCCAACGTTTGGTCCCCCAATAGTTCCGTGATGCTGAAGTTAATCAGCAAACGAAGGTGGGGTGGATGAATAGTTGTAAGGACAATCTACAGGGCTTCATTTACTCTGAAAGGCATATTTGATGAGCTGACATCGATATCTTGGCAAACTCTGGTTCTGTTTGTTAGTGGCACATTAGACAATTTGTACCAGTTGACAAATGATGGCGAAGCAATGCAAGTGGAAGCGGAGTTCTCAAAAATCCTGTTTATTGATGGAATGAAACTGGCTTCCGTATAAACCAAAACAAGGTTGTTTTACTTCCCGATTTTGATTCGAACTGTTTTATTTACGTGATAAAATTTTATAAAGCTAGAATCTATCTTAACAAACATTGGTCAGATGTTGGTTTGCAGTGAGCTTACCTGCAGTTCATTGATCAGTTGATGGGAGAAGAGTACTTCGTTGTTTTTTTCACTCAGGTCTTCCCCAACGAATTCACACCGTTTCCATCAGACTTTGATTCAACCCCTGGAATATCAATAAAGAATGTCACCGATAAATTCCGTGTTATAACTTATCAATCGTTGATTTTTCTTGTTCAGCATATTCATCTATTCGTTGAAGTTTGATATGATAGTATAAACGATCTAATCCTTATTTGAATTTGGGCTACGTCTCAGATGTGGTTTGCACTGACTGTCGGCCACTTTACATCCAAGTGAAAACTATATAATCAAAACCACCCGGGCAGTCACGGAAAGTCCATCCATACTGAGCTGCTATTCAAGGATGATAAGTATTAGCTCTAAATTGTAAAAAATATGGTTTTATCGAAATGTTAAACGTACAACCCACCGAAAATTGTGGGAGCAAACCGGCTGTATTAGCTACCTGTTTCATCCTAAGAAGAATAATCCACTGACGTGAACCCACGTTGTATTTATCAACTTTTATGCAGCGGCGGTGAAAATTTGATCCGCAAAACCGATAGGTACTACAAAGCTGTGACACATGGACATATGAGTTTAAAAAGACCACAGTTTAACTTCTTATCCTCAAATGCGGTCCAAATTCCGGTCTCGTGTGTTACTGAACACATATAGGCCATAGGTAACCGAGTTATTCTCAACTTGACAGTCAGGAGCATAGTGCATCTTCCATCCACACTTTCTATGTTTCGTTCAGGTATCTACTATTTATTAATTTAAACCAACAGAACGCTAGAACTTTTGTGCATGTGTCGACATAACACTGACCTCTTCAGTCTGGTCGGTTTAATTCTTCCATTGCGTTTGTATTTTGCTAGTTACTGTGGTTAAACTCCGAGGGATGCGCTTACAACATTCTGTTCATTCACTACAATCTGGTCATATTCACCCATTTAGTCAATCTTGTTTTGTACTCATATAAACTCAACATATAAAGCTTCGAAGGCTACCGGCCTCATGAAGCTAGCTTGAGTTAAAAATTCCAGTCATGCAAATTCTGCTTGGTCAGTAAAGCAAAGAACATGGGTTACATTCGCGAAACATTTAGACGATGATGGAGGTTCTACTGGATCACAAACAAAAACACGATGTGACCAACGTTAGTCGTTAGAAAGTGACCCCTTAGGAATGAGAAATGGCGGGCAAAGCTGTTACAAGAACACGATCACCCCACCAGCGTTCATCGCCATAATAAAAGTGGCATGTCCATTGACTAATTCAGCGTTGAGTTTAAGCCGTAACCAGGTTAAAATAACAGTTGCATCCATCCATTTGTTCGAAAGTAGTTTAATCATTTTACGGTTTGTAACTTAACATAACCTATTGCTACCAGTCATTACAAACCATAATCATCCCAACATCGTACAAACGCATGCTCTTGTATCACTGAAGTACGATCTACTTCTTTTTTTCACGCAAGAAAGACGTTAGAGTTCGAGATCGCTTCTAAAATTTAGCCGAAGCATTAAAAAAATATTATAAAGTCTTAATGTAAACCAACTTCACTCTAATTAGCATTCTTATGGTTCAACCAAAACGACTCTGAATTTCGGGTTGGTCTTGTTTGGCCTTGGGCCCTGGATAATTCGATGAAGTATATTTGGCACACGTTACATTACATGAGACATCACAATGAGATGTAAACCTTCAGAGTGGTTCATTGATGAGGATAAGTTGCAAAGCCCTTACCATGGCTGTTAGGAGCCGGTTAGTTTGCAAACACATCGGAGTTATTATCTTCGCAACGTATTTTGCTAAGACTCCTTTCGAGTACTGATGTATAGCGAGTGTAAACGTGCCCGTAGTCTGTAGCTCATATGCAGTAGGATATTGTGTGTAACACAGTGGAGAAGCAATCAACAGTTTGAATAACTACTCTTGCTGCTGAGCCGACCTAATTAATGGAGTAAAGTCATTTATCAGAATTTCTTCAAAGAATTATTATAAGAAGGGTAATGTGAGAAACGGTAGTTTTTGCTCGTGACATAACAACTGCCGGTTTGATCCACAGTCTTGTCTTGTCTTTTCTTGACATGTCTTATCAAGTTCTCACACAAAATTTAAATGAAAACGTTGCCTCGTATGGAGGCTTTAGGTTTGCAAGGTTGGTAACCAGATAAGAAAACAATCGAATAGACCGAACAAGGAAGAATGTAATCTTAGACTATGGGTTTCTGGATGAGGACTACAATACGTGTGTAACACAACAACAATACTGTTGTGAATCATGCTGTTGTATAAACACTTCTTTTACACGGGTAAAGTTGTACACACAATTGTTTGAGTTAGCTTCTGATGCAACAATCGTCTGCAAAATGATAGTCATGCTTTAGAGACGATTTTTATGTTAAAACTGCACAATAGCAGATTAGCACCTGTAAATCCTTGATATCAGAATTCCGCTCCTCCCGAATTACCTTCAAATCTTCCAGTTGGTTCTGTGTTTGAAGTAGTGTTTGTCGAAGGTGCTGTTGCTCGGTGAGCAATTCGCCATGAAGTGTCTAAAATAAACACACTAGGGTTCAACTATAATGACATGAATATATACGACGAATGAATAACACATGTTGAACTGGTTCGCTCTTACGGTTGCATCACTAGTCTGAACACATTCATATCGCAATTTTACGAGTCAGCCTTCAGTGCACTGAACAGAAAAGGGTGGTTTAATGCAATCAGGCGACCGCGCACAAAGTGGTATTTATGAAGCTACCAGAACGATGGTTCTTTGCTCGACTACAGTATGGGGGTTCGTCAGATTATCCCCAACTTTTGTTTGAATGGGGGAGGGATTGCAAGCACAAGAACAGAAAGTACTATCGTAAGGCGCAATCGAAACCAGCAAGCGTGCACAGATTGAATTTGAATTGTGTAACAGTGTGCTGCTGTGTTGTTGACGCATATTCTTTTGTGTAAGTCGTGTGCATGGCTTACTGGGCCTTTGGCTCATGTTTGTGTATATTGTTTCCTTTTACAGGATTGTTGTTGGAACCCCTCCTTCGGAAGAACGCTGTCCCCCGGTGTCTCCACGTTGCCCCAAAGTTGGTCCGTAAGTGTGACGGACAATCGGAGTAAAAACGACTAGCTTGCATGTTACACCGCTACCGACGAACTGTCATTCACACAAAATGGCTACCGGGAAAGGTTTATGTATAGAGATAAGCAACACCGACATGAGGTAGATAAGACGCATCTGACAGAAACTACATTTCCATTTAATATCTATCCCAGTTTTGCGTTCATGTCTGAAAAACAAGATCTCTGTTGCTGTAACCCCTTTGTCTTGTGGAAACAATATACTGAACGCACTACCAAAGGTTTATCAGAACGGGCCTTTCACTTAATCTGTCTCAACATTGGATAGACAACAGCCAAGGAACAGTTTCATATCATCAGACCCGGAGGATTCGAGCCATTCCATCAAAGTTAGTAATGGGTTTCACACAATCTGCGTAACACACTTCGTCCATTTGAGATTACTGAAGTGTAAAACTCTGGCAGCGGTCGAAGTCATTGAAGCTTGCCTGTATGGCTTATTTATGTGAATTCACAAACGACCTCTTCGGGTTGAAAAGTCCTATTGATCTGCTCCTGCTACTATGTGAACAGGTCAAGGTCATTGTTCAATTGGAGTATGGACTGCCACTCGACATCGACTTGGCTGGCATCACCGATCCACACGTTCTCTGCCTACAACAACAGTGCTTACCCGGTAAACTTGTAATATAGTTGGATAGTGATAGTAGCAGTGAATGATTAAATAAAATAACGCAACAGTAACAACAACGCGATATAATGATGATTAATTAGTGAAGACCAGTTAGTTTAGCTCACTATTTTCTAGTAGTCCGTGAATTTATACACAATAAAATAAAAGTTCATTCATGTCATTTCGGATTTCATAGAAGTTGCCAGTGTTAACCACGAAAAATTGTGAATCCCGTTTTGGTTTGTATGATTCACATCGGTGACAGCTAAAATGGAAGACAGGGTTTTCTATTTTATTTCATGAAACCCGTAAGAGAAACAAATATGTTAGCAGACGGGGCAGAATTCACTTCCCCGAAAATACCGTTTTATTTGCCTTTGGAAAGGCCTAACTCATTACTGTTTGAAGTGACCTTCATAGTCGGCACGGTCATGTGCCACTTCGCCCTTCACGAGCGTTCTCAACCTTGTGCCAATTTCTGGCACCCCGCCTACACGCTCGTCCTTTAATTGGGACATCACTGTACTGTCTGGATCTTTGTCTGGTCCACTTCTGTCCTTGTTTTCTGATTGGTCACAAACCCTTTAAATATGATCTAGTTTGTGACCGTGTTGTCTTCGGATTGAGTGACATAAAAGAGCTCTGTCCGGAGGCCAGTCTTTTCTCTGTGTTCATGCGTTAGCCTCGGGTGGTTGGGTTGGCCGGGAAGATACGAATTAGTCGTGCATACTCCGTAGTCAGTTGTTCATTACCGTTGACCGTCGTTCCGTTATCTGCCGTTTCATTAACCGTTATTCTGTTGTCTGTTTACGCGCTCGTAGGTCGTAGATCAAGTTACAACATAGTGGTAACGCTAATCTTTGTTTCCTCATTGTGAACACATTAATCTTATATCCGATTCTCGTAAACAGCTATAGCGGACTATCTAGAGTTGTGATCATTTATTGGTGTGAAATTCGATACTCCCGCCAGGTTTGTGTATATTCTAACGCGATCTATTCGAAGAATATCAAATGGTCGATAAACTCACAGACCTGTAGTAACTTTCGATCATCGGCATCCGTCTTCAGGGTTTCTATCAATAACTGTGCGATCTGAAATAATGGAACAATGACACATTTTACGACGACGATTTTGAACGTAATAACCAGATTGAAAGTGGTGTTAGAAGTAATAACTAAGCGATATAAACATTTGCCATATCATACCATGAGCTGTGCGGATTGCAGCTGCTTTCACATAGACAGTCATCTTTTCAGTTTCAACTAATTCTCCAGATAGCAGTCTACAGTGTAAGCATTCTTATCCTATGATTATGATGTCTGAATACGTGATTATGTAACTGTGAACAAAATGGACACGCACTGGACTTGGGGTACAGCTGGTGACAACAGAAGAGAGAAGACTGTGATCAAGGAATGACAAAAAGCTAGGACGATTCAATGATCGTGTAGATGCAGATTCATCGTTGATTACCAAGCGCTGGGGCATCAGGGTATGGCTAACCGATTGTGAATAACTGAGCCCGACAACTAATAATTAACGCCATACGACGTAAGGAAAACTATACAAATCTTATCTGACACTGAAAGACTGATAAGGAAGGCCATAAGCAGCCTGTGGAAAAGTCGATTTTTGTTGAAGAGTAATTTGATGGACCAGGTTGTGCCAGTTTGTTGTGAATAGCGGGAAATCCGTAAAACAGTCACGAGAACAGTGAGGTTTTGGTAGTTGACTACGATTTTTGAAAGCAAAAGCGAGAATTGACTTACAGTTCGTGAAACTTTGGACGCATGAGAGTTAATACCGGACAGAAAATTAGCAGAATATAGTTTATAATAAGAAACTTCACGACAAAATCCATCGGAAATCAGCTATTCACTTCAGGTTCCAAAGCAACTGATACAATGCATGTACTAACAGAACAAACATTGTTTTCATTATGTCTTACATCTACGGATTAACTACCTCATAAATAGGATGTCCTCTTGAAGGAAGTTAGCTTTATTATCCTGATCGATTTTCCCAAATCCGAGGATTCCGTTCAAAACATAAACGAAATCAAGGCAAATCAGGAACTAACCGGTAGCCCCGAATCCTTTGTGCTTGAAGTATTTGCTAGCTTGATAGCTTCTTCCAATTGCTGTTTAATTTCTTCATATTCCTTCTGCAAAGAAATGTGGAAAATTTCATGAGACGGGTTGACTAGTACCAGAACTGCTCTTGCAATCATGTACGGCAACCCAGGTCTATATGCACAAAAGTGACTGGTGGTCAGTCTTGTTTTAACGCGATAGCCTGAAGTTAACACTCATTCTATTTCCATGGCTCTTGAAGGTAAGATTGGAAATCTTTCTAGAGAGCCTTTCAGCTAGATGCTTGCGACCAATCTGAAAATATTACCCTATAACCCGTATCAGTTATACGCTTTTCGTTATCTTCCTAACTTGCTGTTGCAAATACTTTCGAAAGATGCTCTGCCATCTTTTCATCATACGAATTACATAAACCGGTCAAAAGTTCAAGTATTTTACCTGCATAGATTAAGTTTAGTGTTGCTGTAAAAATATATCACACTTTATTGCTGGCTGTTAATAATTATGTAGAGAAGACCATTGTTCCTAATATCAAAGAAAACTTCAGTAGTTTAAAATTGCGGTAGGTCTGAGTAAAATGTTGGTCATTTCTTTATACGAGCATCTTGTCTCTCAGTTTAAAGTGAAGCGGATTGTTTTTTCTTAAAATGTTCTCACTTTGAATAGGCGTGTTTGTTCCAGCTCTTCCTCCAACTGAAATAAAAAAGTAAATCTGTTGAGAAACGTGAATAGAAAGTATGGGTAGTAAAAGAATAGTTGACCTATTGTACGAACCTGAAAAATTTTCTCTCTCCTAAAATGTACATGTTAATCAACGAATATGATTTAGGTTAACATACAGTTATGCTGTGTCCACCTAGGAGCCCTTACAACCAAAACATCAAAGAGTGGCAGTGAGGTTCATGGGAGCAAACCAAGCCAGTACAAAACCAATGTGAGATGCGTGGGCTGAACAACGCAGGAACAACTACAGTGTGAGACATCGGCAAGTAAAATCTGGATGAAGGTAGCTGTCACGCTGGATGAGCGTGGAGTAGAGCCGGAGTTGTCACACTGCTAGGAACGATACTACATGAGGATGGGATTGTAGACCAACATCTGGATAGCCTGGTAATCGATTCCTCATTCTGCATTTCAGTCAATCGCAGGCTGGGAATAACAGGTTACTGCGCCGTACGTTTTGCGCCTAACACAAAAAGGATATTCCCGACTGACAACTAGCTATATCGCAGGCTAAACGGAGGCTTCTGTTTCAGTACAACGAGTAACATATTTAAGTTCTGCTTTTGAAACGTCGAGTACTGGGGCAAAACTATAAGTTGGATTGAAAAGTGTTAAGTTACGAGGAATTGACTGGTCTGCTCATTGGGCTATCACACATACAGGAACGGAAAGCATTTCTTTTTTAAATCCATGTCAAAGAGCAGTTTAGTCCTTTTGCCATCATTTTTCAACACTTATTCATGAGTTTGTAACAGACACTGTCCGTAACAGAGTTTTAAATATGCGTTATTACTTATAGATTATATTCTGTGGAATAATAACCGACCGCATGGTGAGCTGTTTTAAGGGATGAGAATTCTTCCTGTTTCGTTTCCATCATCTTGCTGACCGCGGCCAATTGGGATTGAGAGTTCACGAAGTTGGCCAGCAGTTCACCGTTTTTCTATAAACAAAACATTTGGACGTCATCGCAACAATTTGAAACGTTCTGAACGAAATGTTTTTCATGTGTTATCGGGAATGAAAAACAGCAGCAAAGAGTTAGATAGATTTGACTGTGTCTAAGGCATTTCTCCAAAGCGCAGTAAAGCATCACTGAAACAAAATCAGTGTAACTGGAAAGTTTATTTAACGAACGAATCGTCTGAACTCGCGAGGGACCCTAAGTACATAGTGAGTTTTGGGTCCACTGTTACGAAGTTTCTCATAACGAACTGATGTTCTAACGAACCAATTAACCATCCCTAAACTAAGTTGCGTTGACAAGAACAAAACGTATGGGATAAAGCACAGCCCAATCAAGTTGCCGACATCAACAGCGGTCCAGCCATTTGAAGTAAACTAGTTCCCGTCTATTTTTCGACCGTAGACTCACATACCATCTCGTACAATACATACACAGTACAACAATCGCATGAATACTATCGATGGCATGTGACCCGACGGGCATGTCAACGGATATAGGCAAATGACTGATCATTACGGTTGTGAATCCTGTCAGCCATGTTGAACTGAGGACATGGCGTGTACCAAACGCTCACTATATATAGTTGTAGTGAAACTGTTATTCGTTATGATAGTGATATGCTTCACTGATTTGTTGTGCGTGTCAAACACAGTTGAGGGACGTCTGGTTAAATCGAACGTGACGTCGACTTTTCTGTAAACCTTGACAAAACAAAGGCGAAACCACAGACAAGTATCACTGATATTTTTGGAACAGGTATTCAAGTGCATAAGTACTGAACTTGGTTTCGTTATACAGTATGTGGGTTTTCAAGTGCATTCTTATGAAATGCACAAGAGCAACAGGAATGCATATATTGGGATAAAATGATATCATATAACAAAGGTGGCAAAATGAAATGAAAATTTGGTAGATTTCCTTAAAATAATCGTTACAACGAAATGTGTGCTGCCGCACACTCTTTTTCTGACCTGACACATTTCCGCGTAACATTGTTCAATGGTGTTGTTGCTTTGTGTTGCCAGTCTTGTCATGTGTGCACTTGTGACTCACCTGTTTTTCCATGTCCACCTCAGATTGCAGCCGATCTCTTTCTTCTGACAAACGCTTCAGTTCCGAGTGGCATTCACCTATTTCCTGTCTGAATTGTTTGGCTAGGATGTCTTGTTCTACCAAATGGACTTCAGATAGTTCAGCTACTTCTCGTTGCTGTCTATCACTGTTCGGTCTATGGCATAAAAACAAAGAAGCAAAACAATAGAAATAGGGAAGAAATTTCAGCTGAATTCTTAGAGTGGTTAATGAGATCCCTAGTAGTGTTCAATACAGTGGTGTTTGGCAAACG
>LOND01003688.1:20573-30914 GCA_014220965.1 Paragonimus kellicotti
CGATAAACCCTCACGTTTCCCATAAACCTTCAAAATCCTCACGTTTCCATACAGCTAACAGAGCTTTTCGGATTCTCATGCTGGCTGGACTATAAGTTGTGAACATGCAAACGTAGCCATGTTTTGTAAATTGAATGTACCGCCAGTTCTCAGTTCGTTGGTGTATGGATTCCGTACGTAACGAAGCACAAACGTGGAAAATCTAGTTTATCTTCATTTTGTTTGGAATTCATGCAGGAACAGAAATTCAGTGCTGGCAGCCCTTTCTACCAAAGATCAGGCGTGTTATGAATATCGCTTTCACGTTGGATATGCTGTGATATACTTGACATTTTAACACTTATATTCGTCGATTCAGAACAACCGAGAATCGGCAACCTGTAGTTCATCGTTGGTTGGTTGATAAGTATAAGCTAGAAAAAAGTATGTTATCATTGCCATCCTTCAGTACAGTGTCAAAGTGAATACAAAAAAAATCATACTTCGCTATGTCCAGTTACGCACATTAGGGATCATGTGAACTGTTGGACGTACTTTAAAAAAAATTGTGAACAGTGTTATAAATTTTATTCCCCATGCATGTACTCCTAATATGAACGTATCGGTGACCACTGGCAAAATAAGCCATAGAAACGACAGATATCATACTAACCAAATAATGATGTCACCAAAACCTTACAAGAAAAAAGTGATAACCCTAAAATTGTCCGCCTCGTGTACTGCAGTTCGTGACCTTTATTGTGTTGAAATATCCGAGATCGGTTGTCTCACTTGCACGCAAATTTGGAGAATCGGTACATTTTAATTGTACACAATAGTAGGATCCAACTTATGTGAAAAGGTTACAACTGGATTATAACATGCGGTCTGTGATAACATATTAAAAGATGCCACGCACTAACAGTGCTATACATGAGCAGTTGAGTGGCACTGCTATCTTCGCATTAATCCACTCCCTGTAGGTCTGATAATTCTGTCTATCGCAACCTAGTCCAATCTATTGCCACCACACTAAGCATCTCGTACCAATCCACGCGGTACCTTATACTCATCACTTATATTCAGAATAGCGTTCTCGAACTGCATCTATATCACATGACCAACGAAATAAAATTTATTTATAGTTTTCTTTTGAGAACAAATACACAATTCCCTCAGTTGTCGTTTCCAAACCCAAACAGCTGAGTCAACACAATGAGGTCTTGCCAGTATCTGCCTATATCTATGATGTACTATCCGATTACACCTACTCGTTTCTCAGTAGAACAGTTCGTCTCGCGGTTCTACAACAAAACACTCCGTGAGACATTCACGGCAGCATGAGTACGATGGACTGAACATGTCAACGTTCCAAGACTCAGCCGTTGAAGCACATTATGCCAAGAGATAAATTGGGATGAGAAATTGGCGGTATGTTTTGGATCGGGTAAAGTGAGTGGATGAAACTTTATACTCTCACTGTCCTCAACGTGCACATGGACATCGCCTTACCTTGATACCGAGGCGGTCTGATGTAAAACTGAGACAACTGCAACACAGCCGTCGTTGAAGAAAACGATCAACATAGCGTTTAATTAACGCGAACACGAATATTAGATTGAATCCTGCATGAAGTGACCTCTTTAAGGAAAAATATATAACTCTGTGTGTTTTCCTTAGTGCAGCAGACTTTCAGCTGAGAGTAAGTGGCTCTGCCGGGATATTCCTGAATGTCACAAGGTGACAGAACCGAAATTTGGGCTGCAACGCTGTTTTCTGTTTTACCCAGAACGTCTATAGTATCCTGACTGTCTTAGTCACCACCTTGAATGTCAACAATTTCGTTTGTTGATTCAATCGTTTGAATTGCATAAATAGCTTGACACGCCGGTTTGCCATTGACATGAAGCAGATTTACAGCCGACTGTTGGAACGCTTGCCAAGTTAGCCAGTGACAGGTACACTTGAATGAATGTGGGGTGTCATGTTTTCCAAGTTAAGAATCGTTTTGCAACTCCAAATGAAAATATCGCAGTATGTAGGAAAGCGACGTGATGAATGTAAGACAACGAATAACTTTGTGGAAAATAATAATTAGTTTGGCAGATTTATGATTTTAGATGAGACCCAACTTGTGAAAAGTCAGGGCTTCGGCTGGATTCGAACCAGTGACAGAAACACCATGCCAAACGCGGCAAGCGCTCTACCAGCTGAGCTACGAAGCCACGCCAGGAGCTCGGAAATTTCACATTTGGACTCGGTTACCCACCCGTCCCACTGTCTCATATGGAATCCACCAAATGATCCAGATCGACTGCCCCGGAAGGATCCGTCAAACAGTTCACGCTGGAATCCACCAACGCCAGCCCGAAACCCTGCTTTTCACAATTGGGTCTCATCTAAAATCATAAATCTGCCCAAACTACTTATTAGTAACACAATTTCTATGCTCAACACTGGCGACAATGCACATAGTATTCCTGTGAAATAAAATTGCCGAGAATACTGATGGAGTCGATGTTTGCTTATGATGTTTATTTGGGTCTACATTGTAAGATTTGTATTACCATGTGCGGTGACATCATCAATGCATCGAAATTTGAGTGTACAATGTTGCAAGTTATACATACAGACAAGTATACGTCGATGGTGTCACCTAGTTTGAGATCGAGCATTTACAATCCAAAAGTCAAGCTCAGCGAAAAACTGAGCACCAATTTCCAATTTAGTGGGAAGTCATAGCCGGCAATACCATGGCTACTTAAGGGCTCAGTATATGGCGAAATGGTGAGAACTGTGTTGAAATCTATTAATGATGGTCTCAAGGTTACTGACATATACTTTCACGGTCATGCGTTGCGAGCCTCCAAACGTCAGGTGGCCATTCTTCTACTTGTTAGACTTCGTTTAGACCTCGAGAACAAATTGTGCTGAACTGAGTTATTTCGAAAAACTTGGCGAAAACGTAAGTAAAAGAGTCAACGTAAAGATGATTGCTATTATGACTCAAGAACGCCGGTAGCACGAAGATTGTTTTTCCGGAAAATGGACTCAGGTAGTATATGCTTCGATAACACCCCGAACATAAACTCGAATAAAGCGAACTGATTAGTGGGTAGTGTCCACAAGCGACTGAGGTTGAATGACTGAATGTTAAGATCTGGTCATGTTGACATGAGACTAGTGACGCAGTGATCAGCACCTAAGTGATCCAGAGATCCAACTCCGACTATGATAATTTCTTGCACTATGAAAGAGCTTACACAAGAGCGAAATGCGAGTTCAGTGACTTTTCCAAAGGACGTTAATTTGAATAATATTTAAAGTGACATCTGCGTTTCAAATGTTTAATAGTTTAATTTAATAGTGGGCAAAAGCTGTGACTACTTATCAGCAAGTAGACCAGAAGTATTTTGGAAAGCACAATGATTCGTAAAATAGTGTCAGTGATTGCCATTTTCAGACGTATATGCCGACCTTCACATTCAAAAAAGTGCAATGAGTTTTGAACTTCAGCCGTGGAACTGAGAACGCCCTACTGTTGTATGACTCCACCCTAAAGTTTCCATATTTCACATACAGACCATACACTGATTTCCAGACTGTCAATTCAACTGATCACTCTCACATAAATAGGACACGAATTTGTGAATAATCGAATGAAGCCGATCCGTTTGCCAAACACCACTGTATTGAACACTACTAGGGATCTCATAAACCACGCTAAGAATTCAGCCGAAATTTCCTATCTATTTCTATTGTTTTGCTTCTTTGTTTTAGCCTAGGCCCGAACAGTGATAGACAGCAACGAGAAGTAGCTCTAACTATCTCACAGGTAGAATGCCTTGCTATCAGCAGCGGGTGGCTACAGAGACTTCAACATGCTGATTGCAAATCTGTAGATGGCGCACGAACGATGTGAACGAAAGGTAGCTGTGTTGGATTTGTACGCGGTTCGTGGACCAGAACGCATCAAAATATGGTCATCATTCATCACTCAGAAATTATGCGAAAAGTAAAAAAATTTGCCGTATGCACTGTTCTTTCTCAGGAGGACTGTGACTGCATCGCACGAAGCGTTTAATCCATCACTGTGAGCAATCACAGAACCACCTGTCATATTGTCCAGGTTTCCCCATAAGTAAAATGAGTAGACATGTTTCCATCGTCCCAATCAGTTTTGCCACCGAGATGGGATGGTCAAGCTTCAAAACATTGTTGATCTAAAGATCTATGCCAGGAAAGAGAAATGCAGTTACACACATATGGGGATGGTAGGTCACACAAGCAACTGAGTAGCAGTGAAATGTAACGAGGCACAATCCTATAAATAAACAGCAGAACTACTCTCGTAACTGTCTTCCTAATAAGGAAGAAGGTAAAAACTAGTGAGGTGAAAGCCAAATGGGTGACCGTGATTAACGGAGTTTTAGTCAATCTAACTGGGAAACTTTCGAGGCAACTTTATGTAGCATGAAGGGCATCTAGCGCGCGCCATATTGGTAAGAATCGGATACCGGAATCTTATGAAGTGCACTCCCGGACTAGTCAAACCCTTTACCACCAAATTAATCCAACCTCTAGGACAGTAACTTTGGCTGGGTTATCTTAGGTCAACGTCCTTCCTTTGCATGAACTGCTCGGAAGCAACAGAAGAACCAGTGTAGTCTGGACGAGCGACACATGGATGAAGTTCACAAGGACATGATCGGAGTTAATAGTATTGAACTGGAGAGCGATAGCGGAAAGTTACAAGCAGCACACAGGATGGATACGGCAATCCGGGCGGTGATTAACCAACTTCTATAGGAAGAACAACCGCCAAAAGACGAGAGGAATCCGAAAGTGAAAGCTTTCAGAATGCACTGGTCAGACGTGCGGTTGAATAGTGCCAGAATTTCAATGTGCCAGCTATGGGAGGGAATAAACGTGCCTGTTATACCGACAGAGTTGAGAGCGACAATTGTGAAGGAATGTCATCAGCTGGCTCATACGGGATGTCACCGAACCTACGAAATGTTGAAGCAAAGGGCATACTGGCCTGGAATGAAGGATGATGTTAACAATTATGTGCGGGCATGCCAGCAATGTCAGCTACTGAACAACACTAACCACCCCAGTCACTATCCCACACAACCAATTCCGGTCAGTGAAATTGGGGAATTATGGTCGGTGGATGTGATGGGCCCCTTCCCAGTAACCACTTCCGGAAATCAATACATCATAGTCATGACTGAACATTTCACAAGATGGATCGAAGCAGCCGCTATACCCGATCAGCGTGCAAGCACTGTATGCAGGGCGGTGATGGAACACATCGTTGCAGACCATGGAATACCGCGAAGCATATTGACTGATCAAGGTCCCTGCTTCGAAAGTGAAGAGTTTCGGAACTGTTTGGAGCGCTTGGGAATCAAAAAAATTCGGACGACGCCATACCATCCTCAACCAAATGGATTGACGGATAAGAAACAGTCGCACAATCAAGGAGTGTTTGGCGGTGAAAGAAGAAAAAACTGAGAGGAAACACTACTGTTCATCCTGTTGACCCACCGTTGTTCGCCACAAGGGACAACGAAGGGGTCGCCGTTCGAGCTGGTGTGCAGACGCGTGCCACGCCTGCCAGTCGATCAAGAGATTGGTTGGTGGGGGGACCGACGGATGAGCGCGCGTGAATTAGCAGAAGCTCGGAGAGTGACCAACCAAAGCTTGGCGAACGCACAAGTTTCCAGGGAACAGTCAACTGCAAGATTATCTGGCCGAAGTGGTGTGTTTCACTCATGTAGATGAAGTCGGGTTCATAGCAAGATGTGTATTCACTACACCACACAAAGTCTCATCTAGTCTGTTATGGACACTGGTTATATAGGTCAATGTCAAACAACCTGATTGGTCAATGTAGATATGGCGTACACGATTGGCTGCACTCCACCACATCCTTCCCTTTTTAACGAATCTTCGGTATTCTTCGGTTTCGGAGAACGAACTCGTTGTCTTCAGTAGAACTGGATTCAGCTGCTCCGGAACTTGTGGTCGTCGTTTCCTGCTTCCGTAGGTTCACCCTGTTTCTCCTTAATGTTTCTTGATTTGTGCGTACCACGTGAGAACGTTCACCGTCTCGTCCTTCCACGAATCGCTGGGGCCCATCTGTCAGAGCCCATACCGAATGGCTGAATCCAAACGGTATCCCCTTCGTCCAGTCTTGGCATTGGGCTCACACCCGTCCATCTGGGTTCTTCATCTCTGTCACCATGTAGATGAAGTCGGGTTCATAGCAAGATGTGTATTCACTACACCACACAAAGTCTCATCTAGTCTGTTATGGACACTGGTTATATAGGTCAATGTCAAACAACCTGATTGGTCAATGTAGATATGGCGTACACGATTGGCTGCACTCCACCACAACTTGGTTCGAAGTTCAAGTATGGGGACCGGTGGAGTCCGGGGACAATAGGATTTGGATCTAGGGAGTTCCTGGCAAGGTGGATGGGACCGTATGTAGTAGTGGATCGTCCGTGGCCCAGTGTATCTGATTAAGAATGAGAAGAATCAACATCGAGTGCACGGAAGCCAGCTTTGTAAATGGTATGACACCCGGATCAGAAGAAAATGCACACCAGGTCCCCGAGGCCGGCACGCAGATCGTCGAGAGAACGAAGAGATCCTGAATGACTTTTGCTGCAGCTGGAACAATGTTTGCGTTGGGGGGGGGAGTGCAGTAAGGAGGAATGATCGTACTATACTGCTCACACTACCACTAGTCAGCAGTGGGGCAAGCGCATGGATTTTGAGCATTGAAGCAGTAGGGGGAAATATACAGGAAGAAACATCGGAGTGCAGCATCGCATGAAATGGTTCTCGGTACATGCAGGAACTGAGCATTGGCGTCTGTGGCAACCGTGACGTTCTGGGACCAGTACCGTACGCAGATGAGTGTTGCAACGCATGTTGAAACGGATAACCCATGTGTTGGTTTCTTGAATAGATAACTTTTGCGCCATCCGTGTTTTTGGCTCACAACAGTAGTTCTCCAGACAGTTACGGTGTCAACCTCCGTTTGCATTCTATTTCTGCTCCTAGTTGTATGTCTTATTCGGATAGTCAGGGTATTCTCCATCTGACGGTTGCGTTTTGGAACTACAACGACTGATGGATATTGACAAGTAGCATCTGCACCTCAGAACAAGAAGGCCAGCAATCTGCTGTGTGAACTACTCCAGAAACCTCGAGCTTGATAACTGTCCCTGCTCGGAGATTCAAATCTACGACTCCAGCGTCGTTAATCAACTGAGCACATCACTAGATGCTGTTTATATTTTCTAGCGGGGTCTAACGTAACCTCACAAGTGAGTCTTACTTCAAGCTAGAGTAGGGATTGAAGTGAATTCCAAAGAAAAGCAGCGTTTGTTAAATTTGCTCCTGCTGATCAGTCGTTTATATGCTGTCAAACTTCATAGATATTTTGAACTCTGTCGATGCAAATCAGAAAATCGTTCCGGTAACTTTATTGGCATGCAGTCCAGCAGGCAGTCATTGAAACGCTGTGACGAATGCGTTTGATGTTTCACTCGTTGAGCTCTTCAGGTAGACTTATCAGGAACATGGCGGGCGGCCTCAATGCCTTGCTGCAGAAGAGAGGCGACCAAGTTGCACGTTTGGCGTTAATTTGGGGGTAATGAGAGATTGTTGCACAAATATATTCACTCCGTGGTCTCCAATTGTCACATCTCAATAGAACTATTGTTTCACTCAAAGGTTGCACTGTGCAATCTAGTCACGGACGTAAAGCGACACCGCAACGGTCGGTGGCCACATTTTGACAAAGACAGTTAAACACAGGTGTCAGAGACAGTTGTGCATTCTAGAGTGATCACCGGGACTCGGACCATAGGTCATGTGCTCATATACATGAGACAATTAACTGGCTTTCGAACGATAAGATTGCAAAGAGCGCTTAGTGACCAGATCTGATAAGCAAACTGACCATATCAAGTCATGCAATAGAGTATGAAGATCATTTAAGAAAGCCTATAGTGAAGATCTGTGGTCATGAAGAAATCTACCGTCGCAACGTAGACGGACTTTTGCACGTCGGGGAACCTTTTAACAGGTGTCGCTCGATTCCTTTTGGTTTTCGAAAGGACATCGACTCTCGTGATTCTAAATACATGCTAAGCAAACGCTTACACAGAGACGGTGGGCACTACTTGGTCGAACGATCGAAAGAAACAGAAAAAGTCCGAAAGTAGAAGACTGCCTTCTCTCTTATTCGCGGTTGTGCTGGTCATCGACCTCAGTGGTTGATCTAAACTCTTCGCGGAACAGTGTAATTAGTCTGAACTGGATTGGATAGTCGCTGAAACCCGAATAATCGCTTACTTCGTTCATACTGTGCTTCACGGAAGCAGAACTAACCTGATAACTTAGACTACTGACGAGCAGCAGGGTTTACGAGCCGCACTTCCTTCAAACATGATCATCTGAAGGTGCTCGTAAGAGATCGAGGCCGGGACTGATTACAATCTTTTCGTCGGTATGGGGAACTGGAGAGCAGAATCATGATTGCCGCTTATCAACGATTAATCGCATTTTCGAAATCGGGAACAGAAGTCGATCTAGCAATCACAGGAGCATCAATCATATCGCTGTCATGTCAAAGTTAAATACTGGTCCGATATTGTACAGACTCGCCGAAACCCACGAAAATACAGTCCCGTGAGGACCAAGCAAGAGGCTGAATCAGTCACGAGTCAATAAGTATCATAAGTCGTAGGAGACTGAACAAACGTACGATCATATTTTACGACCACAGAATTCGACCAAAAAGAGAGATTTTTTAAAATGAAAGTTACTCGGACTCACTCGATCAAGCACCACTCGTTCAGAATAGTTAGCAGGGCTGCTGCGCAGACGGGATTATCCCGAGGAATAAGTGAAATAACATGATTTTCCAATAGGCTCATCAGTTTTTTCAAATCAACTTGTTGTTCCTCTTGAAATCCAAGATGCTTACACTCTGGCTACTTTCCCAAGAACGATTAATCGATTTGGGATATAGTCTGATTGTCTCAATGACCGCGTAGTAAGTAATGTGGTGGCAGCTGTCTGCGGTGGAAACAACTGTAGACAGTTACAATAGGAGCAATCACGTTGTTCTTTCATCCCTCTCCAATAATCTGACACCTTGTTGTGACTGATTTTGTGTTCCTCGGAGCTGGTCGCTGTACGGTGGCTCACTGCACCATACCGGGGCTTCTCGCTGGTTTGAACGTATCAGTGGCGGAAGTCCTGTGTTAACCAGTGCTGCTACTGGCGGTTGGAAGAAACCACGAAACGCCGAACGATGACATTATCTTGGTTTGTGTGGGCCTTGACCGTCCAAGTGAGCAAGGTTAGCGCGTGTCGCCTGCTAGGCTGATGAGTTCATGGCCTTACGCATCGCTGACATCTCCGGCATGACAGTGTGTTACAGACGTTGGCGAGCGTGTATCGGTAAGGTTGTTGATTCTTCTGTTGCCTCAGGAATTCACGTTGATTTTACACAAGTTTTCTCCTTTTGACATTTGCATCCATTTGAAGCTCCGTCATTTGGCGGAATACTGTCAGATTGAACAGCACCACGAGTTCCAGTGCCTCCAGACAATGCTCAAATCCAAAAGGGATTATCATGGCGAGCTGCAACCTTGGTATGTATCTGCTAAATGAGCGTCCGTAACTCACACTAGGTAGGACCTAACTTACATCCATATAGACGTTGGATTGCACTAACTATATCGTCATTTTTTGGGATAGTAAAAAAATTATCATACCTTCTGGTGAGCACGGGGAGACCTGAGCATCAAAAGTGATTATACCTTGATGTTGAGAAACGTTGGCTTGGAAAACGTGGCCGGCGGAAGTAGAGTTATGTTTTCGTGCAAATTCAACGACTTTTCGCATTTTTCATTGAAATGAGACATCTCCGAATTTTGTGGTTTGTTGTCCAAAGTAAGGGTTCTATTTTGAACTGTATCGATAAGTATTTTCTGGGTTAGATGCTTCAGGCTTTCATTCCAGCAGTAGAAATTATTTTTAGGTGTCACCTCTCACGGAATGCAACAACCCTGTTTTGACTAAGCTGGTGTTACGCTGATCTTTCGTTCCACATCATAAGTCCATATACAAATTTGAGACATTTTACTACATTCGGTTCAGTCCGTTGCAACTGTTGAGTTCTTACCGCCCGAATTAATTAACACAACAGAATTTTCAATGCAGTTTTCTTAAATTGATCACGAATACTTTATCCCGTGTTGTTGGTAGCATCTTGGATTTCAAGAGGAACAACAAGTTGATTTGAAAAAACTGATGAGCCTATTG
>LOND01003689.1:7528-21388 GCA_014220965.1 Paragonimus kellicotti
AGGATCATAACTTAGTCATAACCAGCACGGACAGTGAAACATCAGAGACTGGCACCGACGTCTAACTTCCATGCAATCCAGAGGTAAAGAACAGGCCCTAAGCAGCAAGAAGGAAAAACATGGGACCGTAACACACTTGGCAAAGTACCTACCCCTCGCAACCAAACAACTGAGCAGTTCTTTGGACGTTAACTTTTTCAGCGTCATTACTCAGACACGCTCTACACACAACTTATCTAAACAACAAAATTCAGGCCAGTGAGGCTTAGTAGCCATCACACTTAGCATCTCCACTTATCGAATCAATCGGTCGCAAGGGCTCGAGTCCGAGCGATGAACTTGATGCATAGGGCCATCCGTTTGATGAATTATTTCACTCCCCCACGCCAGATCAGAATCTGTCCACCTCGAACCTTTTATTGTTTCCATTCTACTGGCTGACTTTTCAACCAAAAAACAATCACCAATTGATTACCAGTTTAAAACTAGATATTTATTTTTTGTTCACAAAATGGTGAAGTATAGGACGGTACATAAAGTGCACATGTTTTTATCACATGGTAGAAAAAACTATCCAGAAATCATTTGCTTCCTGACTCCTCAGTTGGCTCCAGTCGTTCCAGTCGGAGGAGGCTGTTCTGTGTCTTTCCACCTGAACCTATTCCTCCGTGAAACCATGCAGTGCCATCCGTCGCATGTACACAGGAAACGCCGTAGGCCCTCGGATGGGTCAACTTGCCGACACTGAAATTCCAACAATATTTAAACAACTGTCCTGAATCTTCATGGTCAAGAGAACTGTTAGATTTTTAGGAAAAGACGGCTGAGCGTAAATCTTTATCAAACAATCACTGCAGTAATTACAATCATTCCAAATTCCACTCCTGCGCGGTTTCAAATATTCAGGCTCCAGTCCGCAAATAAACGGTTGCCAACAGAAGCGTATTCATGTGAACCAAGATGATCTGAACTCAGAAGAATGGCCGACGTGATCCAGAACTGGTTATGATATAACCGTTCACATCGCTTTCAGCATGGTCTACTGAGTAGGTCTTACGTGAAACAGTTTCATTTTGCGTTCTGCCTAATGTGCCCGCGTCGCCTAGAGTTGCTTTCCTTCAACACAATTCCCAGCTGATCCGCCCACATAATTGTGCTCCACTAAACGTTCCCTTGACTGACAATTATATGGTGCTCGGGCATATTCACTACATCGATTAGGATAACCATGCTGACCAGGATTTCGAACCCACCAAACAAAGCCACTTCAAATAGGGCTGATAGGAGCAGCCGGACAAAAAGCAGCAGTGTTCAAATGAGTTGCTTATCGAACTACTGATCACAAAGGAATCAATATTTGGCAAAGAGTATACTAACTAGTACGCGGCAGAATTATTTTTATAGTTTCAATATCGCTGTTTTCGTAATAAGGAAGTAGAAGGTTGGAATCGATAACCGCAAACAAAAGAGTACCTGATTGTCTATTGAATAACCGCCATCACCGACGTAGTATTTCAAGCGGTCAAAAAACGTCTAATATCACTCGTAAGCCAGATTTAGCCTCGAATGCGGTATGCGCAGTACGCGCAGCAAAGACCGGAATTAGACATCCATGTCCTATCTATCGAGTTTCCGAGATAGACAAGCTTCTCACTGTCAAGTGAGTCAGACTTATGAGTAAGTAGTTCGGAGCAGATTTCTTCGAAAAAACCTGTATCCCGTTGCCCGCAGGAGTCACAGTGTACTATGTCAGTTTGACAAAGCTATCACGTATCCACAGTGAATGCGGGACGCTCATTCATGATCAGTTATCTTGATCGTTCTCCACAGTAACTGGCGTTCGACGTGGGTGCCCGATCTCCTCCTCCCATTTCAAGTTTGCGATGGGCGATATTCTGGCAAACACACCACAATTTCCGAGAATACCAAAGAACAGCGTCCACTAGACAATAGGCAGAATGATGTTGAGCATGCGGGCAAAATCTCTCTACCTAGTTTTTCTGCGAAAACATCCTAGTCATGTTGATAACGGTTAAATGGTACAGTTGGTCTGCATGGTATGCAGTTCACACCTTCAAAATGTGGAGTACCATTGCAAGACTGAATTGGTATTCGCTCTCTATTTGATATTTCAAACAAGTTGCTGGAGACAGTCGACCACTTCGTCTGCTTGAGCAATATAACCTTCGAAGCTCTTATTATCGTGAATGAGATGTCCACGAGGATCCCGAATGTACGTAGTGCATTCGCGCACTCCCGTCTCCATTGGTTTAACGCAGATGTTTATTTGTCGATTAAAGGCAAGTATGACAAAACGAACGTGTGCACAACTTTGCTGTATGGAATGGACCTGGTCCAGTCGTGCGGAAAGTGTATGCAGACACATGGTGTCCAACCCCGGTCATATCTGTTAATTAGGTTTTACCCAGCGGGCTGTGTGTGTGTGTGAGAAACTCTACAGTCTGTCGGTGCGTGTTTGGAAAACTGGTAAATTCGCAGCCCATAACCGAGATAGTGAAAGCGCACAGTCATCGTCAGTTATTTCATGTACTGCGTATGCTGACGAAGTGTCTGCCCAACTGCGAATTGTTCAGTGTGGCTGCTGATGGTTGTGAGACATCGCAAGACAATCAGGCTGTGGCGTGGTAACGAGGTATCACAGTCTCGATCGTATTGTTGTGTATGGCTGACAGATGCCGTCTGCCTGTTTGGAGAGTTTGCTACCATCCACACCGTCGCTTGGAACACCATTTGACGTATTAGTATGTCGCGTCTAATGGCTGATCTGTTTTCATAATGTTGTAACCTTACTACCGCGGCGCTATTGTTGCTTTTCTTTCTCTTCTTTTCCAGTATAGCTCATCTGCTCACCTGCTATTTCCCGGACTGTTATCAGTACAATCAGCAACCCAAACAATTGTAGCCGCAATCATGGCTGGAAGCTGAAAACAATTATGCTGGTGATGGTGAAGCTCTTCTCCAGGCACAACTTTTAACTGTCCACTACAAACGCTGATTTTTGGGCTACGACGGAAATACAAACAAGTCAACTTGGCAAAACTTTAAACTCTGTTCCGTTTATGACTATAAAGAGAGCCTGGATGAGCAGAAAGTTCACACGTCATTGTTTTTCTGCACTGAACGCATAGCAGTCGTCTGTTCATTCGAGCATTCCCTTCACAATTGCCATTCTTCTTACAGCGTTCAGTCCCACAGCAAGGTAAAACTTTTGACGTGGTTAAGTCCTCGTACGTACATATTCCTTCAGTAAATTCTAACAGCCCAACAGAAATGATCTCCGTCTTACCATTCATCCAGCTGGCTTCCATGTGGTGAAGTTTATATCAAAACTATTTTCATCAGGTGAATGAGACAGTAACGATGACAATGACCTTGAACCACCTCTATGGGTCAATTTTACTATCTAAGTAGCAGACAAATTATCCACTAGACAAAGCTGATGGATATATAACAGTAAAACCTTTCAAAATTCAAAATGAACTCATGAGGTATTTCGATAAATCAACAAACACATCTTCAGAGCAAAACACGACAATTCACGAGAAGATACTTTATTCAACAGTGTATTTCCATTCAGATCGCAGTGCATTTCCCAGAAGAGTAGTACGAGGAGAGAATATCCAGTTGCCTACAAACTATTATCGGTTCATCAGAAGTGTCTGTCTTACCCTGTTAACATGTTTACAAACTAAACGATGATCAGGGTTTGAAGCATTGAAAGTTGCAGCACCTTAATGTAAGTGTTTCTCTTGTTGAAAAGTCAAATAATAGCAAAGGCTGAGATTCAGTTCCATAATAAGCCAACCTCAGTCACACAAATCTTCGACTCTTGTAATGTATCTATAAAGTTACAAGGCAATTAACGGCTTCGAGGATGCCTTCCACATAGTGAGTACACTGGAGAATCCCGATGAACTGAAAACGATAATTTAGGTGGTTAACTCTTCGTGAGGGATTGTCCTGGCAAAAAGAAAGACTAACTTGTATAGGACTCCATCAGTCTGTCCGTCGCGGCAGTTCAATACAAAGGCAGAGTCCAGGGGGTCTCGAACAAGTGCGTTAAAACCCTCGCCAGAGGAGATAAAGATACCTCCGTCACCTGGAATGGCAGCATGTCCTCTCCATCCGCTGAACAAAAAGAGAACATACTGTAAGACAGACGGGTCAACAGCAAATAGGTTTGCATCCTAACTCAGGCCTACACTTGGCTCTCTGTGGTAATATGTATGACGTCACCATAAAAAGGGTCTCCATTTTACAAACCAGTACTGGTTGTAATAAGATCAAAATTTGCTAACATTCTGGAAAACATGATCTCTTGGTTGAAGTATGCCCAACATCAACTAAGGATTCAAACAAGCTCGCAAACAATCAGTAAGTTGATCATCTTTCAATCTGGATGCGTAAGCCTTTTCAACCAAGATGAACTAGTAACAATTTAAATGGTATTTAAGGTTGGCAGGACGTAGGCAACTACACGGAGTAGAAGGTGATAGGTTATGGTACAAACTTGTTGTCACGGCGTTCCTCCTGTTACAGATGTCCGACCTACGTTTATCCAAACAATTACTCACCCTAGTAGTCATCGCCAGTCAGGCCGTATTGGATCAATAGGTCTCTGATTGGTTGAGTAACAGACTATATGTGGTTAATCGCATATTCGTTCTGGTCCCGTACTAAGTGGCATAAACCGGTGTGCGCACGCACACATCATGTTCACATTCTGCATTCTGTAGAGTTATCACAAATTGCCTACGGGCAGGGTTAACAATATGTTCGACTTGCTAATTATCGCAGATCGGAGACAGGTGAACAACGATACAGAACCGAAATCGATATGTTCACTACGGCAGGTTGATCAGACGGCCAGCTGATTTTTTAGACAATTAAATAGGAAAATAACAGTCGTAATTCATTAGAATTTTCGTTTCATCTAACCGTCACAGCAAGTCAGTTCGATCGCTCCAAGGCCAGCTGTCATCTGTCTGTCATTTTAATTTATGCTACTGTTGGCCTTCGCTATCTACTATAACTACGCGCTCCTGTGTGCTTGAAAACCTTTGTCTAATTACTCCAGCATATTCCATGTCGATTCCATGACCTGTTTTTGAGGCGTGACTAGGGGTTCCGGAATCCATAATCATGGTCTGATAATCTAGTTGATTTTTGGGATTCTTTCGGTGTTCAGTTACAGTAGTTCTCCAGTTATCTGTCAAAAATAGCACAGAAAGAAACCACAAGTACGCTGATGAACAGGGATTATCCTGAACGGTTCGGTAAGAGATAATTAAGAAAAATGTTTAACAAAGTATTAAATTTGCCAAAGGAATGAAAAAGCAATGCAGTTATTCCACTCAAAGAACGGATGCTATTTGTAGGGTCCTGAACAAAATACGTGTCAAGACGATTTTTCGGAAGAAGACGACATCGTGTGAAGTCCTGGTGCATCTTAAACAACCCCTGTCTGTCGACAGGAAGTAAAGTGTAATGGTTGGTCACCCGTTTATTTTGGACAAACAGCAAGCAAACGTATGACTAGAATACTCGAGTGTCAGCACACTGGTATTCAGGCGAATGACCTTTTAACTTCTGTCTTGATTAGTTGCTTATCTCTAGCCTGTCCTGAATACCAACAACATTTTAACTGGTTTATTCGAAATGAATAAGGTTTGGTATTAAGAATGAAAGGTTACTAACAAGTCAAATCTACAAATGCTCACAAGTTGTTTTAAAAATGATCTGTTTTCAAACTGTTTATCGGCCCAACTGTGCGCTCTGTTTCGTCATTAAGTTTCCATTAACTGTCATTAGCTGACTACAACCCAGTTTGAATAAATGACGCTGCCTAAGGATATGGGCTTGGATCACCTGCCTTAAACGATTTACAAATCAGCCTGTAAAAATTGATTGACATCGACAACACCTAACAGAAACATCACGTTTGCTCGCGCACTTGTGCCGTTCTCCTACACGCACTAGCAGGGCCTGCAAGCTTTCAGAATAGCCGCACACTTCGTACTGCAAACCGGACAGCCCGCCAGGTTTCATCGGTAGTAAACATGGCAAAGCAGACATATTATCAATCCAGAGCTTGTGTATAGCTCAGCCAATTAGACCAGCAAATTTGGCAAAAAATATAGCAACGAACTGTCCTCACGACTTGAGAAAATCAAGTTTTTGACTTTATTTATAAACTGGTCGAACTCTCCAAAGAAGGTGGTGGAACGCCTAATTCAGGCATTCTGATCGCTATGAAATACCAGCAACCGCAATCACTGGAACAGTTATGTTGTTTGGGGAAACGGAGTCCTAAAGAAATAAAAAATCATTGGAGGTCAACAGAATGTCAATCAAACGTGCCGCAACAAAAACATCTGTAGAAATTTTTTGTAAAGTCCACAAGTACACATGATAAAACAACGTATTAGGAGTCGAGCACTTCCAATAACTATGTATTCTGACTGTGCAGCACACCTATGAAGCAACTGAACGGATCAATGTTTCGCCCATGTTCGGCTAAGCAGCTGACAATGAGCGGCAAATCAATGCTCGCAGGTTTACTTCTCAGCGAGTGTGCTTAACGAGAACAGCTGGATAAACGCACGTTTTTCACGCACGGTGCACAAGTCTGTTCTTAGATTACTTGTTTTGTCCCAAAGCCAGATAAGATCAATGGGGTATCCAATTCTTAGTAAAGTATGACGGAATGTTCGCCTCTGCTTCAGCGTTCTAGAGTTGGCAGTACATACGAACCTTGCGTTGTGTAGATTAATCGTTCGTTAAATGCAGATATTGTTTGGTCCATTTTGGTATGTAATAGACGAAATATCCAAAATAAACACCCGCGAGATGAATGGCAACGCACCAAGAAACACTAGTGAATAGTGTCGTTTAATTTCATGAACAATGCTCAAATATTTCCGCAAAGTATATCATGTCTTCATAGCCTACTTTATCTGACAGTGATAGGAAACAATCAACCGTCTGTTGCTGACATATCTGCAGGGTGAAATGTGATATTCGAAAAGTCACATTCTTATCAACAAGGTGATAGGTAGCACGATCTGTGGAATGGCCCTACGGTTCTGTTATCCAAACGAGGCAAAATCCATGGAAGCCGATTGAGGTTTTGATGGCACACCTCCAAATCTTGGCCAGTGTATTTAACAAAACAACGTGAGGTTGACTTTGGCTATAGATATATATTGAGTGTTTTGTGGTGATAAGAGATGCTCCTGATTTTACTATCACAAGCTGTGCATGGGACTGAAAGGAATTATGGAACATGTCGAAATGAGAGATGGAGTGGCGGTGTAGTGGATATATATATAGATATATAAAAAACGTCCATCAAGCACCCGTTGAGTCGGTGACTGTATAGTTTGCCAGATGATTTGGACAGTGGATGCACGAGGTGAGTGGTGTGAGTGTATTTATTAGGTGTGTGAGAGGTGATGGTGATTTAGTGCGCATGTCGATCGCTGGTGGGGGCTGTCAGGTACAGAGTTGTGTCTGGCGACGTGGATAGGTGTGTGGTGTGGGTGGAGCGAGTCAGATGATGCTACGCAGGGATAGAAGCTGGAGGGGCTTTGGGAGAAGGAACTGTTGGCACTGAGTGTGCTGGAGAGAGAGCGAAACCTCACGTCGGAAGACTGAGGTTGTGAGAAGTGAATACAGCCGAGAGAGTGGTGAATGCACGGATGGGGTGTATAGGGTCGAGGAGGTGTTGCAGTGGCGGAGGAGGAGGCATAAGACGCAATGGTGAGTAAGATGGTGTGATGGAATGGATTTAGTGGCAGGTGCACCAAGGGGTCAGTGTGTGAGACGATGGCGTGTTCGTCGTTAGGTGGGGTTGTGCGACGATGTGGGAAAGAATAAAAGAGCATTGTAGCAAGGGTGGGGAGAGGTGGGGAGTCTTGTGTAGGGTTGCTGTTTCCTGTAGGTCGAAGTTGGCGTGGCTGACGGTGGTTGGACAGGTTGAGGCGATGGTGGGTGATGGTGGCGGTGTGGGAGTGTAGTGGCGGGGTGTGAGGTGCGTGACTTGATATGGTCAGTTTGTGAGTATGTTGAAGTGGAAGAGGCGATGTCGGTGTGCGGAGAGGTTGTGTGTGCGTAGGAGAGGATACGGGAAGGCAGGGTGGCTGTTGAACGCGTGGAACAGAAACCCTGTGTGTACGCGTTGGCGGTAGTGGTTTTCAGCGCGCTTAGTCGGATAGCTAGTGGTGAAGCATGGCTGCAGGGTGTCCGTCTGAGGTTTTGCATGCAGACTGGTGTGGCGATGGTTGAGCGACGAGTGGAATGGGAGTAGGGAGTTCGAGTAATATATGAGCAGAGAGGAGGGAGCGGGAGAGGGAGAAGGAGCGGTTGGAGGTGGAGGGAGAGAGAGACGGGTGGGGTAGATCTGAGGCTGGAGGGATGGTAAGCATTGTGTAGTAAGTTGGCGAAGTCGGGTGTTGCCAAGTCGCAAGGCGGTTGAATGGGTCACGGGGGATGGGGTAAAAGAGGTAGAGTCGCGCGACGTGGCGGAAGCGTGCGCCAGACGCGGGGAATTGGGGTCGGTGGCGCGTTGTAATGAGCAATATGAGGCGGGTCATCGCAGTGCCGGTGGCGTGGTGGTGGTGGTCGGTGTGAGGTGGAAGGAGGTGTGGGGAGTGGTGTGAAGGAGCATGGGAGGGGAGGTGGTGTGACAGGGAGGCTGGTGGGAGCAGTACGGGTGTGTGGAGAGATGGGGGGGTGGGGGGGGGGGGGTTGGTGTCACATAACCCACCTGATCTGATTGGTCACGAAAAAAGTAAAAGACATGGTTTATGTCAACCTAAGACTGAAGTACCATTATACACTTTGAAGGTATAAAGTGTCAGACACAGGTCCATCCTCTTAATTAAACGGTATATCACGAGCTGCATGTTTTCTACAGAAGAACTGGGTAAAGCATTGCAGTCCACATACTGAGTACCAGTTAGTTTACTACCAGGTGTAAACTCCATTCCGAGATCCTCGAAATCTCAGTGTGCTTCTTCCGCAATATCATTCACTACATAATTGAAATGGAAGGCAGAAACTAAAATCCTCGCAAAACGTCACTTCATCTATAAAATCCTCGCGATAGATCAACCATAGCCACACAATGTGCAAACACAATGGCACACTGCATCACCAGTACACACATAACGACTTCAACACATTTACGAGCTTCATCGGTACCCGTCTGCAATAGAGACGGTCCCAGACAACATGCCGAACAAGTGAGTCGAAAGGCAGCAAGTGAGCCCGGAGACACTACAGCGGTCGATTAAGAAAAAGAGTGTCAACCATCCTGTCTTTTATCGCGTAACTATAGATATACTCTCGACTGGGCCGAAAACTTGCCTCAGCAACCGCCGCAGCATGTGTCTCACTAGGTCAGATTCGAAAGCACACCGGGAGTTTGAAACTTGTGGGCAAACAGTTCACTGGCCAGTCACTCAAGTAAGCTCATGTTGTCAACCAAATGAGTTTGGCTATCAAGACAGACTTATCTCAAACAGCCAACGCAGATGATTCTCATTTTATTAGGCTCTTCGGCAGCACTGTGAGTGCGAGCTCGCATCACTGCTGAAAGACGAAATCAGTCAGCCAACTGTGTAAGTAAGATTGAACGGAACACGGCCAAACAAATCTCTCAACCTGAAAATCCCAAGTAACGATCTAGATAGAAATGCCTGTCACATTTGTTGGTAAATACTATGTTGTCACCTCTAGCTTGGAGTCTCATCGTATCATAAGCGCAATTGCCTTTATCGTATAACTGACGACGATGTATGACTGCATACATTTCTCAAGGCTAGTTAAGCTGAACGGTCTGATAGAAACTTTTGTTCCTCCAATCTACAATCAAGATAGTTGAATGTTTTGGACAGGGTCCAACTAGAGCTTCTAACTGTTCGAAAGACCGTTCACACAGATATGGCGTTACGGCCCCGCTAAAGCTTTCGGAGCACTCAGCGCAACGAATGAGATTCCACGACATTACACTCTTCGAATCCGGCGATAACTTTGGGATCTTCCACTAGTGCACGTTCCTCATTCGTTTAGCTTGTTCTGCATAAATGTATGAAGCTCTGGTAGTCCTGACCACAGGAATTCTTCAGCTTACGAAAGAAGAATTCATTTCTCGTCCCTCAGATTCGATGTCTTCTACCACGAGTTAACGAAATAAGCCGCAATTTGTTAGTCAGAACAGTCCACATACACCATCTTGTGATTCATTCATATCATGGCTTTTTATGGACCTCAGTTACAAGTTCAACACATCTCAAACTTCTACCTCTTCTAATCTCGTTGTTAGAAAGTCATCGAAGTGAACATGCGCATGCTGAGAGTTGGCACAGCCTGTACAGCGTCCACCAACAGACAGATGGATCTGTTACCGGATTCCAGAGAAACAGTTGACCTCTCCATGGGTGAGTTGTTTTGGGGATCCGCACAGAGAAATGCACGTGTAATCCAGATGTCTTCTAACCAATTTACTTCAAGTGTATATCGTTTTTATTCCGACCTTCAATGTCCTTGAACTTCCTCAACTAGAAGGTTGGGCATCACGATTATCAGAAATGATCCAACTCATCCGCTGATCGACGAGTTAGCCATCGATATGGACGATAAAACCCCGACAGTCATTTACCTGACTCAAATCGGATCACACGGATACTATTCATTTAGTTGATGACAAGTGAAGCTGTTATGATATCGGGACTCGGCAGGAAAACCGCGAAATTTATTATCTAGGTCTAGTGCTGTTCAAGTTCTTGGAACTACACAATTTTTTTGGATAGAACAACTGTTGTTGAACCAGTTTGTGGCAAATATGCAACCAAATGTTTTTGGCTGGCAGGAAATGTTCAAACAACCCCCCGTTTCCGCTGGTAGTAGCACCGACGCAACATGTAAAAACAGTTATGTTAGCAATTTTGCAGCTCACTGTAGTGGCTCCAGAAAATCGACCACTACGATTACTTTTAGTGAGTATACAGTCACCAGCAGACATGGCGAGCACCATTTCCAAGCCTCCAGTTTGATCAAAATTGGTACTGAGGTGCAAGGTGGCTAGTGCGCAGTTATGCCACAGGAGCTCAGATTAAATAGCCACCGGTGAATGTTATTTTTGTTCGCGTTCAACTGCACACACACACTTACTGAAAAGGTAGTGCGTTATATGGAAATGCAGCAACCAGTGAGTGCCAAAGTTTCTAATTCCTCTCTTGGACAGTAGCCACTTCCATCGCATAGCTTCAGCCGTAAGAATTCAAATGTTTTACAAACCCTTTTGGGATATGACACTACACTTCTGAACAAAGCTGAACTTTTAGACTACAAGTGAGATACAGCTCAAGGTTAGTGTAGTGCACCGCGGGACACAATGGGTGAGGTTAGCAAAACGCTACTAGATTGCTTAATTTAGACGATGTTAAGTCAACACTTTGGAACTCAGGGTGTGCAACGAAAACGGGATGCAAGTGAGAAAGCGGTGCACCTATTCGTGTTTACAGCTGTACTTCAAAGCAAAACCAAAACTAGGCAGGATATGTTATAAGTTGCCGTTAAAACAGCAATAGATGATGACAGGAATGGTTAGTTATGTCCAAACAGTTCTGATGTTGTAGACTAACATGCGGAAGGTGTAACCTCGATAGTATCACAGATATTGTCTTATTGTGAACTGTAACAGAGAAAAAGTATGGAAAATCCACCGTCCTATACCACCGTTAGAAACTTTTAGGGAGATTCTATCTACAGTTTGGAACTCGACAGAACGAACGCTTGTAAATATAACTGTACCTCGGTCTGCGTGAATAACCTTGAAGCACTAGAAATTTCTCGTTTGAAGGACCGTCAACGCGTAGTGTCTCATAAATAAAAATGAATGTTGTTCAAAACGACCAAGCATCACAACTTATGCCTCAATATGTGCAAACCTTGCGACAAGATTATATGATGAGTCTGTTGTTTAGCAATAACCCCCACATCATCGAATCGGTGAAAATCATCCTCCTCAACGGCAACAGAGTGATGTTGAACAACCTTATAGAAAAAGAATCCTGCGTAAAAGTCACTGCTACAGAATTAGACGACCATTACACTAGTCAATCTTCTAAAGTGTTGTACAGAGTGTTTCGTCTCATCATGTGGAAATAACTGGCGATGCTTTGAGATATCTTGTACAAATTCAGAACTCCTCTACGTCCGCTTTGAAGTGACTATCAATTCAGCCGTCATTCTGTATATCTAGATACCACGGCAAAATTGACAAACAAATGTGTCTTACACAATTCTTGTAGGACTGGGATACCGGTTGCATGTCAGATAGCTTGAAAACTTGATCGCTGATAGAAGTAACAACCCCCGACAATTAAATGGTAGAGTTGCGCTATTATAAAATTACCGCTTCTTGTAAATTGGAAGAGAGGGATGGCAAAGTAAAGTACTTATGCTTTTGGACGTCAGAGTAGGTGTCAAAAATTATCATCCAATACTGTCAGTTCATTTATTAAAATAGTTGTCACCATCTTCCGTATAACTACCTAGCGCCCATCGAAGGTGAACCGATTGAAGCGCAAACTCTCCTCCATGTCAGTAGCTTCTTCACAGACCAGGTCCATCTAATTTCTTTTCTGATCAATACGATGATCAAACTATCATCCGTGCGTCGAAGAATCATGATTTTCAGCTCGAAATAAGCCATGCTGTCTTTGTTGTTGATTTATGAAATTGTTTTTCTATTTTCTTATACTGTTATCGATGACGCCTTATCTTGTGTTCATTGCTCACCTAATGTAGGGACATTAATGGGCTTCATAATTTGTTACTACGTCACTGCTCGATCACATCGGGATTTTGGTGAGCAATGTCCGGTGGGTTAAACGGTTAGTCGGTGCTTCGATTCTGAGTGCTTGATGTTTTTAATAATTCGGCCCCCTTCTCTACTCTTCTTTTGTCATACCACCAGTTTGACATTATCTTCATGGTTACATGACAAACATTAGCGTGTATCACATGTGTGTCACCATCTTTGTTAATGTTGATCATGACAATAACGATGTTGATGCGTCGTACGTGACCACACGATGGCAAAATGTGCAACTTGATTACCTCATCAAGTAATCGTGTATTCCAAAACAAGTGATGATGATGTTCTGACGAACAGCAAAGTAACTATAAAATAAAATCGAGGGTAAAACCACCATTTCATCGTAACAAGTTTGAATAGAGGAGTTAGAAGCATGTGTTGTACATCGTATCTTGGCAATACGTATCGTTGCAACTCACCAGGTGCATACTGCATTATGTGGGCTTATATGGGAAAGTTCGACAGATATTGTGCTGGCAAACAACAAAATCAATGACCACACACACACACGCTCACGCATCAGTGTGGATCAGTTAATAGGGCAATCAGGTAGTGAGGGGCACGTCTTTCCTTACACAATAAGAGTGAGTTCTATTTGGGCTTATATGGGAAAGTTCGACAGATATTGTGCTGGCAAACAACAAAATCAATGACCACACACACACACGCTCACGCATCAGTGTGGATCAGTTAATAGGGCAATCAGGTAGTGAGGGGCACGTCTTTCCTTACACAACAAGAGTGAATTCTATTTGTTAAATGTTACCACCTCAGCTCTAAAACGGTGATAACTACTATTTTCTTGAACAATTCGTTCCACGGGAGCTACAGAGATGCACGTTCTACGCAGCCTAATTTGTCATGCTGTTCATAACCCCTCGAACCCCAACACCACCGTTGAAAGTATTGCTAACGCCCAATGTCAAATCATAAATCTTTTATGAAATTTCGTG
>LOND01003690.1:4392-19234 GCA_014220965.1 Paragonimus kellicotti
TGGCTACCAAACTAGTCACGGGCTAAAGGAATGCCGCATACGGGTCTCAACTTGAACATCTTGATCTGCATCCCCTCGAATTTCGAAGGCTCCGGGTGACTTAATTCTCACACACTTCCTTAGCGTAGGTCTCGTAGAACAGTTCTACATCGCAGCGGCGGATGACAATCAACGAGAACATACTAGGAAGCTTTACAGGCACCCTCCCCAAACCTTCTTCAGGCAATTTCTTTTCCTAAAGGGTTATTAACAACTAGAATGGTCACTTTTGCAAATTGGTTGAAAGCGTTGTTATATTCTCATTTACTCAGAACATAGTTAGACTCGTAATCATGCAGTGTTCTTGTTACTTGTTGTGATCCCCCAGAGCGATGACACATCCTGTTTCCAATGATCACCTTTCAGATCAACAGACGCCCCATTGACACCGAACAAAACAAACCGGCTGGATATGAGCACCTTTGGACTCCCGCCCCGAACCCGTGTATTACTTGCTGAATCTCTGCAAGTAGCCCACAAGCAATCACTTTAGTTTCCTAGATTCATGGGTGACCTTTTGGGCCCTACGCAATTTTACATGATTTGCTAAAGCCTGCTACCATATATCCTGGACGAAAAACAAGGTTGCAACCGACAAGTCGTTATGACTAAGTGGCACTTTATTGGAAGTGCCGCTGTTAAGGGTTGGGGGTGAACTTGACACGAAAAACGCGACTAGTGTCAAAATCTTGGATGTGCACTACCGGGGGATCCAACTGAATTTTTGCGCGGCGACTAGATTACTTATTTCTACAAGCCGGCGACAATTACCGATGGAAATTTTCATTATATGCGATCTATATATTGCGACGCCTTTACATAGCATGGGCAGCAAAGACATCCCTAACCGGAATCCGTCTAGCCAGTGTTTTCATTCGTCCTTGAAGTTCGGAGTTCGGGGCCAATCAGAAGGCGATCAACGTTTAATTCAGTTCTCGAATGCATTCAGTGGTTCTTATGGAGCTGAAAACATCATACTTGTATAGTACCCCCGTCTCAAGGTCGTTTGGTATGAACCAGCGACGTGGGATGGTGGTTTCACAGCTGATTCGACCTCACTTTGACGATCAGACTTTGGTCCGTATTTTCTCATCTCGTGAACTGCTGAGATGGCGAGTACACGTAATGTGTGAGTATTAAGGCAGTTAACAGCAGTCAAGCGCTTAAGAGTGTTCATCGTCTCTTTCTATATCACCGGAACAACAAGAGGGACAACTGTACGGGAGAGGCAAGAAACGCCGAAAGAGACGAGAATAGAAAAATTAAAACAATCGAGATGCAGGGGGCCCTACCCTACCAGCACATCCGCCCGTCACTCCAGCCAATTTAATGGGGCATGGTGAAAGGTGACGTTGGCCACCTCCACATCCAGTAGAGGTGACTGGGGGTGATGCCCCCAGATACTCCCCAACCCCACCGTTCTTAATAAAGTGGAGGGGGATATATGCGGGGCACGTAGCACACAACACTCACCCCTACCAGCGGCTACGCAAAGGAACTGCCCCATCGTGAGCCCACCCCTTAGTCGCTCACCCCACCGTGACCTCACCGCCACTCCCCACGACACCACCATGAACCCTCCTCCACCCCATTATGACCCCACGTCCAACCCACTGTTGTAGAGTCAAGCGAAGTCAAATCGGCCTGTGTTATGAATAACGTATGAGTAAACAAGGGAGTATATTGTCGACCCGCGAGGCCAGCGTGAGAGCGAACGAAGAACAGGACGAAGCGGTAACAGAGCGGAAGGACAAGCGAGTACGCAGCGGGGTCATACATTCGAATGCGCGGGGTGCTTGTCGATATCCATACTCTTTTGAAAACAAAATGATGTTTAAGCACATACAAAAGTTCGGAAACCGAACGAGTTACAAATTGGAAATCGTAACTGAAACCTAATTATAATAAAATAAATGGGGACTACAACTGTAACCCCACCATGACCCACCCTCACCCAACCGCACGATAATGCGCCCCACGGTTGCTCGCTTGTCGTGGGAACCAAACGTTTCGGCACTGGAGACACGAGACAATGAAGCGATCACAAACATGATATACGTGTATACGCAACGGACGTTACAGCAACAGGATGACTGGAAAAATAGTCAGGGAACAACTCCTGCGATAAAGGGATAGTTCATTCTCTCCAAGGGGAAAGGGCACACAAAGTTGTAGTTCCAAGTGTGATGATCCGAAAAATACCTTACCACAGTGTCTTCGGAACACCTTCTAGCTCACCGTCTTGCAATTCCCCTGTCCCTAGAACCCCTTCAGCCAAGAGTGGATGGTAGCGGGCAGCAGCAAACCCGTCACCTGCCTCAGCACCCTCTCTCGCAAAGATAACCTCTGCAGATACGGATTAAATATGAAACGAAGAGAACCGCCCACCTCTCCATAATCGCTGAATCTTCTGCGCTTACGATAAAAGCAATCTCCGGTTGATTCCCGTATAATTCATTTGTTTTACGTATACCAGATGCAGGACGGTTTGCGTCATTTGGGCAACCAGTCCACTCAGAGTTGGCGCCCTGAGTGGAGCGAGGCGCATATGCTTATGGAAATGATCAGTTATCCACGATGAAGCATACCAGTTATTTCGCTCCGACTGCCAGTGGCCAACTTGCAGCGGTCCAGCCGTTCAGCTGTTTCTTGAATAGATCGATTGATGCTGGTAGAACAATCGCCTCCGGCAGTGCATTTGTTTCAAAACAGAATCAAACGGTAGAACATTGTTGTCTACATAGAAGACTTTCTTAGGCTCATGACTAGTTTGGTAGCCAAGCGCTGGAAACAGTCGGCAACAACCATGTTTTTCTTCAAGCCGATATGCACAACCTAATTAGCATAATCCAGAAGCGATCTTACGTGAACCCCGGTGAAGCGTTCAAAACACACTGTTGTCTATGCGAAGGAAAATGCGTTTAATCATCTTATGAGCGGCAAATCCGCCTTGAGCCGCCACCCCGTGGTGATGCGCGAAAGGTAAATTGGACGACGACCAGATGCCCAGATCTTTCTTCAGATTGATTTTCATGATAAAACAACCCTGCCGAATGCAGTATGGATCAAGGAAGCGTTGCCGGAGTCTCGACCAAGTGACTTTTATACGCATTTACTGTCATTTCACAGTTTAGTGGGACATCCCATCGTCCCGATCAGGCTCAATCGCGTGCAGGTCAATCGTGTAACGCTAGATCTGTGGCACTCCAGATTTTATGTCATCGGCGTATAGGAGGGCGTTGCAAGAAATATTTTCCGAAAGGTCATTAATATACGTCAGAAATAACAGTGGAAACCTAACAATTGAACCTGAGGAACTCTCCGACGAAATGAAGAGGGAGAATGAGAGAATCTGGACCCCGCTTCCAATTAAAAGTTCTATTATGATGCATTAAGAGGCAGTCTAGTGAAGAACATCCTCTTGAAATATATCATAGGCTCCAGTTTGTGGTTCAGAGGGTCCGTGGACACAGTCAAAAGCCGTGCGAAAGTAAAGAAGATAGCACCTGAGATGATGCTATTGTGTTTGGCTTCCGTCAGGCTGTCCCATGAAAAGATAGGCATATCCGTCGATGTGATAGACCGTTGTTGCAGAACGAGTCATGCTGGGTAAGAGAAAAATGGTTGCATAAGAAGTTGTTGAGGGTGGCACGCTCTGATAAGCGCTCCACTGGTTTGCATGGAATGCTAGTAAGGCTGATTGGCCGATAGCTAGCCGGAGAGTGCCGGTCTCCCGCTTTAAATATGGGCGTGACCGTCGCCTCTTTCCATGCGCTAGGGAGAATGCCAGTCTGAAGTGTCTGTCTAAACAGCTTATAAAGGGGTTCTGCCAGACTAGCAGCTGCTTCCTTGAGAATCCTGGGATGGATCTTGTCAGGACCCATTGCACTGTATGAATTAACCTTGAATAAAAGGTCTTCAACATCTAGCACAGAAAACTCAGCGGTAACCAGTGGTTGCTGGAAATTCTGCAGCGGTAGGACGGGGTGCCAACCCGGTGGTGCGACGTTGTAGACTGCTGAGTGGTACTCCCTGAATAACTCGGCCACAACTAGTGGGTCAGATGAGGTTTCCCCGTCGGACAGTTGCAAGTAAAGGGCCGCGAGTTTTATTCTTTCTTAGTCGTCGCATATGCTTAACTCAGAAGTTTTTGTACCCATGGGATCTGAAGGGCACCTTTTCTTGTACGAGTTTGGTTTGTTCACGTATTTCCCGCCTTCACCTAGTTCGAGCAATGTGAAACGCTTGTAGTTCCTGCGAGCTTCCCGTAAGCTTATGTTTCGCGAATGAATGGGAACGATCATCGAGGAGACGACGTGTTCTGCGCAGAACAGGCGGCCGATGAGAGAAAGTGCACAGTTTATGCGGTGCGAATAACTCGTCTGCTTTCGCAATTGCGCTTTGAAATGCGTAGTAGTTCGGTCCACGGAGTCGTAATCAAGAAGAAGTGAACCTAGGTAGCTTCTCAGGCCGTTAAAATCAGCCTGATTAAAATTTCGAACTGTGGACTTTTTACTGGTTGTTGTAACCAGTAACAGATAAGATCAAAGGTGAGCAGAGAGTGGTCACTTGACCAGTGGTGGTTCGATGATCACTCTGTTTACCAGGTGACTCTCATTAGTGATGACTAGGTCGGCAGAGAGAGATTCTGACCGTGGACTTATGCACGGTCGGTGGCTGCGACGTGACCTGTCTGTGTTCAGCGTGTTCCGTTCGTACCAACATCAAATAAGGGAAATGTATGATAACCTCGGCTTTAGCCATTCACCTGGTTGAGAGAAACTACTGCCTAGTTTATCTTGGGTGCATTAAAGTCACCCATAATAAGCAGATGAGTGTAGTGTTGTAGCCCTAGGAAGTTGTCTAGGTTTACAAGAAGAGTGTCGTCGTCGGAGACGTCGGATGAGGGAGAACGATAAATAACCCCCACTAGGAGTGAGTCTTGGCCACGCAATGCCAGTCGAAGCCACAGAGCGTCACATTTATCAGAGGAATGAAATCCACCGATAACCGTGGGTGTTGGGAGACAATGGTGAAGGAAAATCGCAGAACCCCCATTCTCCCTCGGGCGGAGTCAGCTCGGTAAACTGAATACCCGGGGACACTCAGTTCACTGTCACTGACGTCACCTGCAAGCCAGGTCTCCGTGAAAGCAAATATGTGGGGTTGTGTATCATGAATTAACTGTCTGATTTCCGGTAATTTATTAAACAGACTCAGACAGTTCGTATACATGCACTTGAAAGCTACTTCCTCATTGGACTTTGCGAGAAAAGAGAGAGAAGAGTGCGAGGAATCGCTTGGGAAAGAAGACCTAAAATTGAGGAGGGTGGTGGGGTTGCACTCGGTCTGTACTGCCGAGTGGTTCTGATGGCCCTCCTTTGGGGCTGCGGGCGCGACATCACCGCTTGTGCGTATGTCAGCGTTTCTACAGGACGCTTGACCAGCATTCTCGGTGTGGCAATTTGCGACCTCTGCATTTCTGCTAAATTCCGCTATTGGGAGGGTGTTTGGTGGCTTTCGCCTGAAGAAAATTTGACCTTCTCGCCTGATGGATGCAAGGTTTGTAGGAAAGCGATGTGCACTTCTTTGTGGGGCCACTGATAGAAGTACCCAGTGGGCGGGCCAAAGAAATGCTTTCTGAGTCGCAGGAGGCGGCCCCAACAGGCTCCCATTGTTACGAATTCTTGGAAGAAAGAATTTTCTGCGGGGCCTTTTGGTGGCTTTTGGCTCAGGTAACTCGTAAAACGGCTTTTGTGTGGTTTCGGTATCTTCGACACTTGTGCCCGTGCTTGGGGCGTCGGTCATTGGAGTGGCGACTACGGAAACAGCGTCCCCGCTTTCCACCACTGGCACATAAGCCTGAGTGGATACTGGAGCAGAAACTACGACCTTAGTCTCCAGTTGTAGCTTCCGGTCCGCCATAATTTGTGACTTAGTTTTAACCCGCTGCTCGCGCCTCGCCCTCTCTTGTCGACAGCGATCGAAAGACACGCCTTTCAGGAGGGCGTTGGCGGATTTCGAAGCCACTTTTTTTCCACAACCGTCTCAGGAGTGAGCATGGCTGGCAAGGTTACCAAAAGGCCAAGGGACTTTTTGGTTGTCTTAGCGCGTAGCCTGCTCGCGAGTACGAGGTTGGTAACGTCCGGGGAGAATGAAGAAGCTAAGACTGCCTAGCTAGCTCAGTTGGAGAAGCGGCCCCATAGAACAACTCTGCTTTCTCTGAGAGCTCTCTCTTATATCTGCAGCTGCTTCCTCTATATGTGCAGTTGACAGGGCAACTGCTTTCTTGGCGATTGCAACACCAGGAAAGCAAGCGCTATGTATCTCATTCAAAGACTGGAGTTCCAACTTCATTTCAGACAGAGTCCGTTGGAACTCCTCCACCCTACTCCCCATGGAAGAAATGGAAGGACATACGGTGCTAAGAAGAGCTCCGCATTTGCAGTCGCAGGTTTTCTGCGTCGCTCCACTTTTCGCGGTGCGTGCGTGACTAGTCAGCGGCAAACCGGCGCCCTGACTGTCGTCGAACCTGCAGCTCATGCAGATAAAATGTAGAGCTGAAGAAGCAAGCTGCTTGTACTGGTCTTCGTTGAGGCCAGTGCATTTGAAGTGATACCACTTCTGGCACTTGTGGCACTGCATACCGTTCTGTACGGACATCTTGCACCCGTAACGGCCGCAAATGCTTACCGCCTCAGTCAGTGTTTGTTGAGTCCCAGCACTGCTAGATCTAACACAGCTGATTGTCAACAGGAACAAGTAGTATGCAATATAAAACGGATACAAATACCATGTAACCCAAAAATTCAATATGTAACGAATTGGTATGTTATTCGGTAACGAATAACAGTAATCGTATAACTTTTTGATGCGCAGGGCACCAATAGGACAAAAAATATAGTCAGACAATGACAGCGAGAAAATTTGAATCAAATTTTGAGTTACCCGCACCGCACGAGTCTCGACTTGAAATTCTTGATCTATATCCACTTGAATATCGACGACTCCGCGGTGATTTAATTCTCACACACTTCTTCTTTAGAGTAGGTCTCGTTGAACAGTTCTTTATGATAGCGAATGATGACGGCCGGCGAGGACATAACAGGAAGCTTTTCAAGCTTCGTCCTCGGACCTTCCTTAGGCAGCAGTTCTTTTCTTACAGGGTTATTAACCTTTGGAACAGTCTTCCGTCTGAGGTCGTTAGCAGCACTTCTAGAGATCGCTTTAAAGCATTACTTGATTCTCATTTACGAAAAAACCCATTAATCAAGTAACCTTACTCTGTTCTTGGTATTTACTGTAATCCCCAAGAGCGGTGCTACACCCTGTTTTCAATGATTGCATTTCAGATCAACAGAAGCCCGCTTGACACTGAGCAAGAAAAACCGACTGGATCCCGGGTACTTTGGGCCTCTGCCTCGAACCCGTGTATCAATCGCTGAATCGCTGAATTACACATGTTATAGTAACCTCGTACCTACGGCTACTGAGGTTCACCGTATTGTCAATGGTGAGAAGGTTATTACTAGGGTGACCTCAGTGTCGCAAGATTTCAAACGTCAGAATAAAGTCACCTACAAAGACAAGGGGAAATTCTTCCTGGACTTCTCAATAGCTCTGGTTCCAAAAGATGGTCCGTATATGACAAGAAAAATAGATCAACAACCCTCTTAGTTGCCCTCATCTGGATGGCCTCTAATACGGCACATATGCCTAAATACAGGCTTCCAATAGTGGTCCTACCAGTGTCCCCTGAAGGCGTGTGAAGTTGTTCATTGGGAAAATTCCGAGAACCCTACTAAGCACTGCTAGCCTGATTTTGGCTTTCTTTAACAGTAGCATAACATTAGCACTAGGTGAAAGACCCAGCTTAACAGCGGTACCCAGGATGCGCTTCCGGTGGACAGTGGCTGAGATAAAGCCGCCGATGCGATATGATCTGGTACTGTGATGACCTATATGCATTGTATTTGACTTGGATGGGTTGGAGGGCAGTTCATTTTCGACAGATCGTAAATTAAGGGCGTCCAGGTCTACTTGGAAGTTTTCCGCGTCGCATAAGATGTGCCGAAGTTTCGTATCAAAAGCAAACATCACAGCAAAAGGGTTATCTACTCCTGGGAGGCCGTTAACGTAGGTTAAGAATAATGCAAGACCGGGTATAGAGCCTTGTAACAAGCCAGTTGTGACGCTGAATGACCCAGATAGCTCGTCAATTGCTATAACTCTGTATGCGCAACAGGATGGGTATCCTTTGAGCCATAAACACGCATAACCGTATAAGCCCAGCCTACTGAGTTTGTACAGCAGGATAACATGATCAACTTCATCAAAATCCTACATGAAATCCGAGAACACAGCACCAACTGGATGGCGTTATTTGACAGATTGTGTCCACTAGTCAGCTGCAACCAGTGGGTTGGTCGTGTATCAGTGGTCATTTCTAAAGCAGTGGTGTTCTGATGTCAACAGTGAGTTACCATTTAAACGATCTCTTACGAAGTCACTCACGATGCCCTCCGTAACTTCCGACATGTTCAGTAGTAGGACAGTCGGTCTGAAGTTACTAGCATTCGTGCGGTCTCCGTTCTGGTAGGTGGGAGATATGATGCCGTTTTTCCAAGTGGGTGGAGTACAACCAGTCGAACGTTAATGTGGGAACAAGCGAGCCACCGGTTCCTTTAGCTCGTCCGAACACTATTCCAGCATAAGTTGGGATATCTGATTAAACCGTGACGACTTAACGACGTCTAGCTGGAGTACTTTGTCACCTACGTTAGCCGGAGTGAACTCATGGGATGAATTCGAAGGGCAGTTAGGATTTGAAACTGTGGCGTTTGGTTTTGTCTCAGTTGAGTTACTGAAGACAGATGCACGCTGGACACGTCGAAACTCTGCTGCCTCGGATCCAGAAGCGGCTAGTTCTGAAGGTCCCCTGAGGAGTGGTATCGCGGCGTTCGATCTGATCAGGAAGGCCATGGGCCTCGATAATGAATGAGGGCAGTCAGTTATGGAGTTTGCAAGTGATAGTGAAAATCACGGTGGCTACGTACTGATTTCGGCGATATTTATGTTGCAGATATGGGGTGCCATGGTTTTTTCAAAAAGAACTGCACCCACAAGGTCCGTGAATCCTCTATCAGATGCTTGGCTAGAGATTTTAAACAAGGCGACTTGTAAACAGGGCGTAAAGTGTGCAGTGAGAATGAACTAGTTATTGCGAGGTTCAAACGTGGAGTCTTATGTTCAAGATGTTCATCCGTCATGTCCGCACTGGCATGGAGACAGCCAGCTGGATTACATCATGTGCGAGTGAGTTCAATCATACATTTATCACACTCGATAACAGGCCTAATACCATCATTGTAACTGACGAGTGGCGGGCTTACCGAGCACTGGATACCATAGCTCCATAATGAGCATTGGACTATCAACCATTCGGTTAACTTTGTGGATCCGGAAAATTCAATCATCTACACACAAAACATCGAAAACTTGTGGTCGTTTGCCAAGAAGCACTTCAGGGCAATATCTGGATCTAATGGACAGCTGTTTAACTCCCACCTACAGGAGATTTTGGCGCCAACGAATCCCTTAATCTGGGACGGCTAACTATTCACCTTATCGCATACGGACTTCCACTAACGTTATGTTCCATTACCGGTAGTTATCAGTAGGTTTTTCAATTTTTCGCCTGCCCATTATAATCTTCTAGATCCCCTGCTCAAAATTTCCCAAGTTCGATTATTTGTGTAAACAGAAAATATCGCGCACATGTCCGAGTAAGCCGGTTGCAGTATATTACAGTTTCAGCCTATCGCCAACATAATAACCTGGCTGTTTGCCAAGTACCACTTCAACCTCCTACCCGCAAAGCGAAATCTCGCGAACCTAATCGTCAAACTGTTCCCCACCATAATACGAACATGAAAAAATATATGGTAAATATACTTGATCATATCAACCATTGCCATTATGATCTATTCATAAGAACCAATCGCGAACACATCTTGTGACCTACAGCATGAAGACGTCTAGTAGCAGAAAGCATCACACTGAAGGCTTCTCCTACCCTAACACCCTACAACTAATGACACAGCGCTGAGAAAATGGATAGCATTCCCTAGTCAGCTGCTTCAACTGAATAAACTTAACTTGAATCAACGTCTTGAGATTGCAAGATGCATTCACACGATAGCGTCCATCCTATTACTTAGACTATAAAACAACGTCTGAGAATGCAGTATGCATTCCCAATAGTAGCTGCTTCAACCTGATAAACTTAAGCTATGATCAACGTCTGAGAATGCAGTATGCATTCCCAATAGTAGCTGCTTCAACCTGATAAACTTAAGCTATGATCAACGTCTGAGAATGCAGTATGCATTCACACCAGTAGCTGCTCCTTCCGAATGACGTTCGCCATGAACAACATGGAGAACAAACACATGCGGGAAGTGATGAGAAACTTGTATTTGAAGCGTCTGTGGTACATGGTAATCATCATTTTTGAGTCCGTTGATTGTCATATTGATCGGAGTATTTTTCTGCACCGCGATAGATACCTGGCGTTTTAACCATCAAGTCGCGACTGGCTGAGAGGTATACCTCTCAATGATCGGCAGGCAGCTTGAGTTCATCTGTTTCCGTATACCGTTTCGTATGAACGACACGCGACCTCAATCTAGTTGGAAACAATGCAGTAGAGTGAATAGAATTTACTTCTGAAGATTCCAAGTGATAGAGTGGGACATAATACCCTTTCTCACGCCGCTGCATATCAACCGAAGATGAAAACAGCCATATGATAGCGTCATTTCCAGCCATTTCCAAGGGCAACATTTCGTCGACCAGTATCTATGTGAAATATTCCACACAAGGAACAGTAAAAATATCGTGTAGACAAGGAAGCCGTAAACGTTGCCATACATGTTTCATCATCAAATGTGTTAGTGTTCTTGTTGAAATGCAATTCCAACATCGTGTGGTCGTATATTTCCATTTCGACCATATCTTCGAAACCACACAGAATGAAGCACTCTCAGGCTATAGAATGACGTATTCCATCTGGAACATTGCAATAAGTGCATTTACAAGACTTGAAAAAGTGACCTAACGCCAATAACGGGTGATTTTCGCAAAAATGGTGGAAATTTTTTCATCACCAAACCAGTACTTTTGGCACTTGATCGATGTATTTCAATATTTGCAGTACCGCTGTTTATTTAAAATTGATGCATTGTAAGTACTTTGCCCGAAATTCCGATTTTAAAATTTTCAAAAATATTTAAAAACGAGGATTCGCGCCAAAATGACCGTTTTCCCTTTTGAACGACCTTCAAGCCGAATCCCTCGAAACGGATAATTGCCCATGCAAGCTTTGCGGCCGCAACGGCAGGTATCGCGTCGCTGTTTCGCCAAGCTTCCCACTTCCACTTCCCTCCAGGTCCTTTCAACACGCGGGCCAACCGCGTCCGTGCATTGGGCTGAAGACAAGCAACCACAGCCGAAGGTCGGCGGTCAGTTAATGTGAAACCACTTGCGACTGGTGGTTTGTTCACGGACCCCGGGACCCCTATGTATACAGGCAAGCCTCTCGAGTCCCTCGTTACATGTGTCGTTTAATACATTTTAATAACTGACCTGTGTTTCTTCTCTCTTTGTGAAACGGATCTTACTGTATTTCGATTTGTTAACATTGGACACTGCGTGCTGTCACATGAGGCTGACTGTTTAAAATATTACACGGTAACTGTTCCAATGGCATCGCGCTTTCTTTAGTCAAATTCCGAGGTTACGAACAGAGCAATATTAGTGAGGCCAACAATGACGTGTGGTGAGTGAAATATACAAACATTTATCCACACATGCTCAACAAGTGAAAGCAGTGCCGGACCTCTGTATAGGGCTGTGCTCAATTCAGTGCTGACGTGGACTGCTTACGCTGTCTATGTGCTGGACAATTAATCAGTACGGAAGATAGAACAAGCAGAAAGGTGTATCTCCCGGTCGGATGTATCAGGCCTTAACTGCTGCTCCACCGCATCTGTAATTTCAGGCTTCTTTGAATCGGCAAGCTGCCGTAATCCTCCCTCCTGGTTTGTTAGGTAGAACATCAGTGAACATGCACCACCAGCTAGATGCGCGCGCCTGCGTCTCTCTATCTTGGGTACTGTCTGCCTCCAGTTCAGTAATGGGTACTGCCTGGGCTAATTCGACACTCCTGAGGTTGGTTCTTGTTACGTTTTTTCGCTGTGGTAGGCCAGAATCTACCGATAACCTCCGGTATCCGGGTCATTTTGATCAAACTTACAGGCCTAGGACTCATACCAATAATGAGCGTTCCACGTTCAGAACTTGACCTATCTGTGTAAGAAGCTGTTTCTGATGTGTACCACCACTGATACATGGTGGATGGCATTTCCGCTGTGAGCACGGGAGGCGTTGGATAGACCACACTCCGCAATCACCCACGTGCAGGTTTGGTTTCACTCGTGCAAACCCCTACTGGTCACTGTTGTGCCTGTGAACGAACAACAGAGCCAAATTTTTCAACTTTTTCATGTCGTATACAAACAGGCTACAGGTTCAGTCGCACTGGGAATTTTTGAGGTTACGATATGCCATTCAGGTTTCGCTTTCAATTAAAAATGTTCAAGCCTGAACAGAGAAGATGCCATCAACAGAACATTCTCGCCGCCTTTTCTCCGGCCAAGCGTGACACCGACTGGCTGAAGGCGTCCCACTTGGCGGGGTATACTAAATCTGCATAATGTGTTGTTATCCTTCAAATCTAGCTCAGTTAGACCGCGAAGCGATCTCCATCGCAACCGAACATCCACTTCTTTTCTTATGGTGCAGTCCTCCTAATTTCCGCAAAGTTATAGATAGTGGGATTGTGTCCGGCGAACTCAGGAAAGTGAGCAAGTCTGGACGTGTCGGTTTCTTGCGTTCTGAGTTGGTGAAACACTTATGTGATCCTGATATTCGATTAACGGCTTACGGCTACCCTGGTCCATGCTGATGGACGACTGGGACGCATCAGTGCGCTCAGACTCAATCACACTGAATTCACCACGCCTTACTTTAGAGTGCTGTTAAGGTCAATTCAATGGCTAGCGCAGGAGCTGGATGGTTTTGGTTGTGTCTAGACAGGGTGAGGTCGGCCGGCATTACAGCATTGAAGAGGAATGTTGTGGGAGTTGGGGAGCCGACTAAATTGCCCTCTCTGTCTGTGCCCTGGGCAACATTATTCTTCGGAATGTTTGGTCGGCGAGTCACAAGATGGAATGTGTAGGCCGCTGTGTGTGAGTCTTGCAACCTTACATACAAGTCCACATAAGACTGGGGATCACAGTTGCAATTGGCGCAACAGTTGCATAAGTGGCGGGCTATGCCTTTGTTGCAGGCCCTATTTCCTTTTACCGTGGTACGGCAGACAGTGGGCACTCTGGCAGTGCCTCCTTGACTGGTAGCGCATTCAGCGCAGTGGACGTCACAATAATCGATCTGAAGACAGATTTAGGCATCTGCATGTCGTCCAACTTAACTTTCGCGTATCACCACAAGATGTTGACAAAAAATGGATTCGTCACTATTGAGATGCTTCAGCGCACTTTCCCTCGCATAGACAGGAAAGCGTTTCAAACGCTTTACGGGGTCTACATGAGACCGCTACTCGATTATGTTAATTGGGTTGTGCATATCGGCTTGAAGAAAGACATGGTTGTTGCTGAGTGTTTCCAGCGCTTGGCTACCAAACTAGTCACGGGCTAAAGGAATGCCGCATACGGGTCTCAACTTGAACTTCTTGATCTGCATCCCCTCGAATTTCGAAGGCTCCGGGTGACTTAATTCTCACACACTTCCTTAGCGTAGGTCTCGTAGAACAGTTCTACATCGCAGCGGCGGATGACAATCAACGAGAACATACTAGGAAGCTTTACAGGCACCCTCCCCAAACCTTCTTCAGGCAATTTCTTTTCCTAAAGAGGTTATTAACAACTAGAATGGTCACTTTTGCAAATTGGTTGAAAGCGTTGTTATATTCTCATTTACTCAGAACATAGTTAGACTCGTAATCATGCAGTGTTCTTGTTACTTGTTGTGATCCCCCAGAGCGATGACACATCCTGTTTCCAATGATCACCTTTCAGATCAACAGGCGCCCCAATTTGACACCGTCAAAACAAAACCGACTGTTCTCGAACACCTCTCAAGCCCCCAGCATATGCCGTTCTCCGTGTGTATTATTCACGTATCACCAAAGAGAGTTGATGGTTACTTTCCCGCAGGGAAAATGTCTCCATTTAACATTCGTTCCCTAGGCTGGCAAGCAAACAGTTAACGGTTATCGTCTTCCATGTTAAACAGGTTTCGGTTGTAGCACTGTGAACTGCTGAAACCGTTGGAGGGCGCTCTGCAAGCTCAAGCCTCTGGTCCTTCCCTGGTTTTACCGGTTGAGGACAGTTTGTTTGTCTCTTCTTTATGGCGAAAAAAAGCGGCGTCACAAACACCAGCCGCCCAGGTTGAGCGCTTTTATCACTGTAGAGGGATTCAAAAATCTTTCAGTTAATTCTGTTGCAAAAACTTCACCGCATGACACTGCAGCAACCGAGATATCATCAGTTGGAGCAACCCAGTTGTACCTTCTGGCCCGTACCACTGGGCAGCATTCGTGACAAGTCTCGTTGGTCATCTTAGTCCAGTTGGCAGACTTCCCGAATCAGTTACGTAGAACGGGAGACGCAAACAGTGGAGCTGTTTGCGCAACACGGTAAAAGGAAATAGGGCCTGCAAC
>LOND01003692.1:0-11563 GCA_014220965.1 Paragonimus kellicotti
GCTTTTAATCATAAAAGCTAATTTCACACACTGTCTATATTGAACTAGGGCGGACATTTTAAATAATCAATATTCATTCACAGTTGGTAATAGCTGTTGTTCAGTTATTCTGTCCGATCCTTTCTTTCGTAGCAACCTGAGGTGTAATACGCACACGCTATTTTGTGTATGAGTATTTTGTGTCGTGGTCTTGACGTACTGAGTATAGATCATGTCTGCTTGTTGGCGGTGGTCAAATGGTCCGAAAGAACAGAGTATTCTTGGTGTTCCATTACTACCGTGGTCCACTGGTGTTTGCTGGCTCGATTGGATTGGCACGTTCATTTGTATGAATCAACGTTTAGTTCTGAGAGTTCAGCGTGATGTATCGGTTTACACTCTCCGCGCCACTGCGCTGCAATAATTAAGTTAGTCTGAACTACTTTTGAGATGTAGAACAATACCAGATGTACCTCTAGGACAAACCGAGATCGAGGCACCTTAGAGTGGGAAAAAAAAATATTTTATCCATCGGACTACACTTGGTATACAAATTCGTTTTGCTCGCACGAATGACGCTTTCCCTGATGTGTTTTTATGTCTTATGTGTGATTCGTTTGACATTTACCAAACGCACCGGCTTAGGAAGAAAAAACTTCACTGCTCACTAGTTATTCCGTTGTTTCCGTTGCATGTGTAGATATCCTCTGTCTTTTATTCAAAGGATCAGTTACAAGCAACCGTTGCTGTAAAACCATTATAGGCATAGCTATTGATTGCGTTGCTGCGGAAGACGGCGTAGTTCACAAACCCAAGCCTATAGAATTCAGCACAAGCAACTCTGTTTTATCAAAGCATGTCTGCTCCATGTTTCAGATATTGTCACCTACTGACAAAAAAGCAGGAATCACCCTATTGTGCAAAACTTATACTTAACAACGGACCAGGCACCATCCGGTCTCAGAACAGGCCGATATATTGGCATCTGAAACGCATATCATTGAGATGCTGCTATCCATAGCATACGCCTATTACCGAGCGGGTTAAAGTTGACTGTCGAACTGGATCACGACGATCCCCGCACAGCGACGGCCCTCATCAAACCAACCTTAATCTGGCAATGCGTCTCACACGGGTTTTCTCTTTTCCTTCTCCACGCTAACTGATCGCTGTCCGTTGAGCATACAAATGTGAACAGGCCTGTTTGCGTACTTAGCTATTTCACCGAAGAAAATGATCTGTAACACATCCTCAGTGCCACCTGATAGATTAACAGAATAAGCCCCCTAGGAAAATAGTTTAAACCCTGCACAAATATGTATTTTCATAAGAACTCGTACTCCTGTGTATAATACTTTTTGTAGCCCAGTCGCTCCCAATTCTGCCTGTGGACATGGAATGTAGACGCAGAATGGCTGTACAACCAGGACAGTAGGCTTGTAATCACACAAAAGTGAGCATTTAATTCTGCGTACAAACATCGGAATCAGTCTGAATATTTTGTTGGCTTTTGCATGGTTAGACAAATTGCTGAGTGATTCGATTTAGAGCCTTCACTTAACTGAGTACGATATGGAAACATTGGTCACTTTGGCACAGAGATGTGGCAAATCACAGAGTATGTCCCGGTTATCTATATAGGAGCCACAAATATTCAGTCAGTACTGCAGAGTCCTAAAAACTTAATAACTCAGTGATAGATGTTTGAAATCGCAGTAATCTGTACGGTCAAGGGGGAAAGAATACAAGAGAATCTACGTGTAAAAGAACCAGCCGAAGTAGATTAGAACATGTTACAATACACAATTACTGAACAGTTATTATTACTGTACAGATCTTCGTCAACTTTTCGAGTTTCACAGTGGTAAACACGGTTGCCTCATGAAAAGAATGGCCGGAGTTCTAGTCCCGGCAGTGGCAAGGATATGCACTACTGACGAGCTCTAATGAGAGCGAAACTCGAGTCTAGTGCTTCTTTTGAAAGGGGCCGACTGGAAGTCTATGGGAATGCGACAGCTGCGATCAATTGTGGGTGATGTTCAACTTGAAATTAACCAAATCCCCTACTACTACTCATCAGTAATAAAAGAAGTGTAGTTTTGTCAATCTTGGTGACAGTACTGATGAACACTCGTAGAAAACAAGACAAAAATACAAATGCGGGTGTACTTTTGTGATTAGCAAACGGTTTTTGCAAATTCTCTAATGGTTTCAATATGGTTTACTTGAACTTGCATGCAGACTAGGGTTCTGCAAATTCTGAACTGTAACATTCTACTCTTTTTGCTTTACAATAATGGTTTCCACAGAGTTCCATCTAGATGTCGATACCCATCTGCTTTCGTACTACAGTGAGAGTGTTGACGTCAGTGAATAACTAAGCAACTCAATTGTACTGGCCTCCCAAAACCGCGAAATAGAACATGTTCCACTTCAGTTCTTGTGTGGTTTGTGAACTAGCTGTATTCGATCGACAACATTTTATTTCATGTCAAATTGTCTTCTATATTGTGATAGACAATTCGTCCTTTTAAACAATAATTTATGATTGGCTAACTTACGAATTACACTGACGATTACACCGGTAATGCAGACTATCAGGTGGTCTACACGTGTTCATCATGATCATGAGGATCTCCCTCATAAAACAGTTTTTCGCTAGAAAAATATGTATCTTATACAATCTGCAATGACACTAACAGTGTTATCGATTTACTCGTTAACACAGGTCCTGTTGCGCTTGTCACAGTCAATTTAAAGTACATGAATTAGGTATACATTTACCAAGGTGCAACAGATTAATAGGTTGCCGTCCAAGAGTTCCATCGCAGCGCGGTCACTTCTCCACAGTCTTAACTGAGATTCTTTGAACTGAGCAACTAGTAAGTGCTTTTGTTAACACTAATGTTGGACTAAAGTCCAGTGAGATTGTGTTCCACCGTAGTTTTGTGAACCGTGATTAATTTACGCTAGTTAACATTTCACATCGAGTTTAGCACTAACATTTCTGGACAGAACACTCGGTAGACTGTTCCTTTCTATCCAGGTTGACGGTTTACAAACACGTTTGTTTCCTATTTTCGAGTTGTACTTAACGTTGTTGGCGAAGTGAGTTTGAGAAGAAAACTGAAGCTTTATGCACTGATCAGAGTCAGTCAGCACATTGTATAAATTCCTATCCGCGTCAGGAGTTAACCCCGGGTCCTTGTGATTCTTGTGAGTTCGCTCTAACTCCATTAGCCACAGTTTAAGCTTGACTGAATTAGGTTTGTTGTGTTCAGCTGTACTATCTGGTGGGCAGTACTCAACGTTGAAGAAAGTAGCAGACAGTGTCAACGATACCATTACCAGTCTTAGTACTACTATTCTAGTAACATTCAACAGACTTGTTGGAACTGTCATTAATTCTCACTACATTTATAGGTACTATGGTAGTTATTGCAGCTTGTAAAGTGCTGACCACTTACAAATGAGCTGTCTGTGTCATTGGTTTGAATTGAATCCTTTCTAAATTAAATGTTGAACCATTTTTCACTCGTTCTCAAGAGGACTAGGACCAAGCTTCGAAAGTTGACAACCTGGTTGTCTTCTTAAACCGGCAACTTAATACTCCTTGCTTGAACGGTTTGACCCGTGACACAGTTGAGCTAACTCCTGCACAATGTTACCTGTCGTTTCTCTCTAGGAAAAATAAAACAAACTAGCCATAGAATGAGTTTACAATACATAAAACAGCATTTACAGAGTGCTAAGCTGAATTTCAATGATTTACTTCATAACTGACCGACAGGGCCATCGTTCAAATCATGATAGTTGGAATGGCAGTAAAGCGAATGATAATCAAATCACAGTAACTGAGGATGAATTGATCAAGGGCAAATTATATACAGTTGCTTTTTTCGTTACACATATTTTTGTATGGGGACGGCTGGCAGGCAGCTATGCACTTCATTCAGTCATTCTATTGAATTATTGCGGATTCTAGGTAGGAAGCTATGACCGACAAGAAGGCGAGAAATTGGAACCAATCATGTCTGTCGGTGGAATGTCTTGTAGGTTATCTTAGTTCTGGCACATTTGTCTCTAATCCGCAAAAAGGAATAGGATTGACGACTGAAGTATCGTTCATTGTTAAATGCCCAGGAACCAAGGGCGCTCCCTGTAATAAACTTGACGTCATTTGTGGAAATAAAGATAAACCGAGTGGACTAGTTTGAATCGTTTGTGTTGCGGCCAATTCTTGCATTCTGAGCATGAAAAGTGAGAGATAGGGATTAGGATTAGATGTTTCACTAGGTCGAACAGTTCTGGCAAACGAAGAGAACGGGGTTGAACTCAGTGGAGAGAGTAAAGTGTTCAACGGGGAAGATGGTATGTATGAACCACGAAACGGAATTGACATGGAAGTTAGTTGTTCATCGGTTTTTGATGAACTATTGTCTAAATAATGGGATGGGAACAGACTCGGTAAAAATGGTGGTGGAATACCAGGAGATGTGAACAATGTCGGGCTTTCCACAACTTGAGATTGCTGTTTCTGGGTATTCATTCCTGGCACGATTTTTGTGGGAGATCGGTGTTTGGGCAAACCGGGAGATATGTATGGAACTAGAACTTCTGAGTTCTCGTGGCTTTTTGTTTTAACGATGGCGGTCTCATTGTCTTCTTTCAAGTTGTCTTTATAACTGGATGGCTGTCTGTTCCACTTCGCTGAAAATTTTCTGAAACCCTCTCTAGAACCACGTCGCCACGTTGAATTCTTCAAATTGTTTGAAGCGTTGTCGTCGTTACGGTGGACCCGCACAGCATTCCAGGACTTCACGTTCCACGAACACTCACTTCCGTTTACTGCGGTTCCGTTTGTGTGGAGTTGCGATTGCGTAGGTTTAGTACCGGCGGATGAATATCCCGTATGCAGTTTCTGACGCACTGAAGACGCAGCAGCTACCGCATTCACGTTCCTGGTATGTACACATTTACGCATGTGTTTTTCCAGTGTGGACGGAACAATAAACGGGGTGTGACAGTATTTGCACAAGTGTCTCGGTTTGCCATCCTTTCCATGAGTTTTCATATGTCGTGTCAACTTGGACGATTGAGCACATGCGTAGCTACACAACCTACATCGATACGGCTTCTCACCAGTATGACTACGACGATGTACTGTTAGGTTGCTACAGTTTTTAAAGACTTTGCCACAATACTCACACGTGTCGTTACGTCTATCACGACGTGATATCCCAAGTTGAATGGGATTCGTCGTGGTAACGGAGGCGTGCGTCGAATGGTCTGAATTTACCCCGGTTGTAGAGGACAGATCATGAGGAGACGTTGATTGTTCAGAGATAACCAGCGATCCCATCTCTTTAAAACGACTCTGGTCTAAATTGTCACGTGGATCAGCTGCAGGTCGTGTGTTGAACGGATTTCGGACTGACGGTAAGCCGGAATTTCTTGATCTAGTGGAGGCGTATTCTTTCGCGCAATGCAGCCGGTCAGTTCTTAACGTCGGACCGGGTCCCATGACCTCAGGGATAAAGGCGGGTGACCTCATCTGTGCGGAAGGGAGGTACTTCTCTGAGCAAGACTTTAGCGATGACCTGTACGCTGATAGTGATGATGCCGTAACAAAGACGCTAGTTGGTGAATCGGGCTCTGCAACTATGGGGGACATCTTTGGTTCGTAATTGAGTGTGTTATTAAAAAACCTGTTGTGAAGACTAGAGTCCGTAATGGATAAAGAAGAATTGTGAGATGAAATCTGTGAGTTGAGAATGTGTGTTTCTACCTGACGTGTAGTACTCGGCAAGCGCAAAGGATCCGGGGGTGGTAGAATTGGAGATAATGATGCGTTGGCCCCATTCACGTGACGTAACAAGACTTCGTAATAATAATTCCAATAACACTTAAGAAAGGTTTCGTAGAAATGGGGATCTGGAGCATGACCACTCAGTTTGTCTGAGTTTGTACTATTTGTACATGGATGCTGTGACACTTCAGAGCTTGATCGTCCCGATATAGGCGGCTGCGGTTCATATACATTTTCAAAATGCCCAAGGCGTTCACCCAGAGATTTGATAGTCGATAATCCGATTCGCTCACCTCCTAATGAATTGTATGAGAATGAACCAGAAGTATTTGAGAAGCTCGGATGCCGACACCTTTTTCTCACCCGAGTTCTGAAGTTGCTCGGCAAATGACTTGTAAGCTGTCCAACGCTAACAGACCTCCTCCTCAAATAAACCGTCTGTCTCAAACTAGACCGTGGTGGACAACTATGGACACGAGTTCGTTTAATCGAATGTGACCTGTTACCTAATGGATGCGGCAGTGGGTTTTGTGCTGAATGTAGGCCTTTTGATTTACCCACCTCCTGGGTATCCGTCAAACAAAAGGTCGTTTCTGTGGGTCGACAATCCATCATGGGATCGACTGGACATGAAGGGTATGACCGTCTCGAAGAGGAACTCAACAAGGGTGTACTCTCCGTAACCGGTTTAGTTTGACTCTTTTTATCTTCATTCTTCCTTGAAATTGTATTATACAAATGAGCGTATATTAACCAATTTTTGGTAGCGCTTTGTGGACCAGGGTAGATTGCTGAAGTAAACGAAGTTCTGTGGTCAGATGGAAGTTCCGATTTCGAATGCGGTTCGCGACAGTCATCGTGCGTATGACGGGTTGAAAATTTAGGACTGGTTCGATTGGAACAACTGCCCGGATCACATCGCCAACGATTAAAGCTCGTTAATCGGGAATTATTGATGGGCATTGCTGCAGTGGACACGGTTGGTCGACTTGGTTCGATTGAACATGATGTCGCCGTGGTCGACAAATTGAGAGTGCCGACTGGAACTGTACCGACACGGGTTGTACTCGAACTTGGTGGTTGAATGGTTGATGGGTGGAGGTATTCCATAAAGAATTTCTTACCTGTAAACCAGATAAAAGAACGCACGCAAGTGTCAGTGGACAGACGATGAACTGCCTATCTGGCTATAAAGACGATTGAAGTGTAACTAACTGCTGGTAAATGGTCGATAACTCACCGCTGATGGTTCGAGGTGTTTCTTGTAATCAAGTTTTCAGGATGTGCCACAGTTGATATCAGTTCAAACCCACTTTGAGGCGAGTCGCATCTATTCATAATCCGGCTTTCCACACCAAATGGCTCACTCTCATATTCTTTTGGGTCCTAATGAATTTGACTTTAGACAGCACAACTGTCAGGCGACAACATGTTCTCATCGATAAAATTCAAAAACTGGCTGAAATCCAATCTTATTCGAATTTAGCAGGTAGGTGGGGAAGGATTTAGATCGAAGTTACCAACCACTGACTGACAACTCAAGTGCGCCGCACAAAATATACGAGCTCGTCAAATATTTTTTAAACAATTACCATTCTGGCCAGCGCTCTGCTTACTAGATGATTAACCCGCTGCGATCGCTGTTTGTGCACCTCGGGTGTTTTCCAGAATTGGAAAATATCGACCTTCAGGTTCTTCCTCAGACAACTGTTATCCAGTAGTTCCAGAAAGTATATTGGAAAACTTGATGCTAGTGGTCCTATAGAGGCCGTGTTCAGGATTGCCATCGTCGAGTAAACCGATAATGACGAAACGCCTTAATGACACCTACCGCTGGCTCCAATCGCTACCCGGCTATCAAAGATATCATACACAGCCACTTTGGACCTTTTCCTCAGTAGGTCGTCCGTTAACTGTCCCACAATAAAAACAGCGCCTCGTCGACTCTGATCAAGGACCCCTCTTGGACTATGACCAAGGTAAGTCCAACAAGCTCCTTTGGCTCGTCCGTGGAGTTGACATCTAGATGCATATATCGTACTCCTTGCTAAAGGTCCAGGGTTTGGAATGGTCAGACCTTGTAATGCCACCCCCGGAGAAATTCTAGTACCAAAAGTCGACCACATAAGTGGTGAGAATAATTGTTTCTTCCGAGAAGGTATTGTAATGATGGACTTGGAAGGAGGCCAGACTGCTAAGTCTTCTTGATACACTAATATATGTCTACCTAATGGAAGTTGTATCGAGACAACAGCCTTCACAGACTCTTGTGTTATAAAAACACGTTTATGCACAAGCCGACACTGTCAATGAGGTTCCTGGCCGATTCTGGAATCTTTTTTTTTCGAGAACGTGCTTTATTTACCTGGCCTCGAGCTTCATGCCTTCTATCTCACTCCAGAAATAGGAAGACTTTGTTGTTACAGTGATTTGAAGTGTTCCAACCAACTTCGACAATTTTAAGAAACGCAATTCTAAAGGATGTTTGATGAATTGAATTTGACCTCAACAAGTCTACTGTAATCGATAGGAACAATGTAAAAACCCTCCAAACTTTTTTAATTGTGTCAAGCGCTAGAAGTTCTGGGAATTTTCCAGCTCCCAGCACATTGCAGTTAACTGGCGTTTGTTTAGGATGGGCGAGTGTGTGCATTTCTAGGCTGAATAACTGACTAGCGTCCCATCATACAGTATGCAAAGTAGATCTACCTATTTGGTTTTTGGTTGGAGATACTAATTAGCTCCATATTCAGTCACCTTCCCAGTTGTCTATACTCAAATGTCAATCAACAAATCTGCTAACAATTGGTTGTTTTTTCGTAAGGAGTCTGTTTCAATTGACTACAATCGGCTTTCACACACAAGGATGAACAGATACATGAGAAGAGGGGATGAACTGCCTGAATAATAACGTTTCTTTTTCAACTTACAGCGTCTCTTCTTTGGAAAATTACTCACGCCCCTAATGCTCACACCCACCCACGCAAACACACACGTTCCACTCAAGGTTTCTCGTCCTAACCTGGACAGTATTCACCTCCACACTATACCATCTTGTCGCACGTGTACGCTGAACGTGTGCTTCTGATAAAGCCTACTAACTTCAGGTTTATGACACCTGTCAATAGACGCGTCCGTCTGCCTCACCACTTTCTCAAAGTCGCCCCTTAGGGACCTGGATCGTATACAAAAGAATGTGTGTATGTGTGACCAAACTGACAACTTAGATCAGACAACCCCGCGAAACACGAATCTCACACCTTACCAACGGCAGTCAATGGGCATCTCGGAAGCGCACATATTCCAGGGAGAGTTTATAGTGAATCGAAGTCTTCGCACATGGCTCGTTAAAGAGTTAATGGGTGTGGTGTGCCAGGCGTTTGTTTTATGACATATGAACACCTGTCTTACCTGTGTATGCCTTAGCAAAACCGAGCACATAAGTTAACTGAGACGGCCATCCAGTAAGATACACCCATGTTTGATTAAACGATGCGGTTCAAAATACACCAGCACGTGAATCCAGTTCTCCTTCTATCCTTATATGTAGTTACACACTTTTCCAACTAAACCTTCCGTAAGTTGCCATTTCTTCATGAACTTCTTTTGGAACTTTTATTGTTAGGTACCATCCAGCCTTTAGAATCTTTTACAGAGCAGATTTAAGTGCTCCGAGCTTGTCAGGGGTACAAGATCAACACCAACATTACTAGGCAGTTAGGGGATACAAGAAACAACCGAAATGCCACAATTCCATTGAGTCTTCTTTAGTTAGTTGCCGGTAGGTATTATACCAATCATTCAAACAACTGAAGCCCCATCCCGCCTGAGCGGTCCGGAATGTTTGAGCTCAGTCAATCACAAGCAAAGCTTGAATGGACCGGTCAGCTGACCACACACTTCAGAACAGTACACAAAGATCAAGCTACAAAACCGTGAATGAGTTGACTGAGAGTTCATCATGCAATAATGATTGTCTGTTCTTAGTTGGTACTCAACACCTGATGGTGAAACCTGATTCATTTCAATCATGGTTTGACGGGTTAATTTTTGCGTACTGTTATAACTTTGTACGGTCAGCTTGTCAACCAATCCCTGCTAAGCTCCAATAGTATTTGTGCTGCATGAAATTATCTAGCCCGTGTTTGAAAGTAATCAGTGTTATTGTCTACCCCGGGACATTATTAGGGAGGTTAGTATATCTGTTCTGCTATGTTGTGTGCTGCAACAGCTGCGCTACATCCGAAATGAGACTAATAGAGAGGTCGAACTGAAAAGCTTTTTGGTAACGACGTAGCGTCGTTACAGAAGTATAACTGTATATGGCTTAACACTGTGGTTTTCGAAGAATCGAACTGACCAGCGAATTGTTGCCGAACCTGTTTCTAAGTTAAGGAACAGTCAAAAAGGGATACTTCGTAGATGCATTGTGATGTCTAGGAAAGCTAACGTAAGTAATGAACAGTCGTAGACAATTGGCGTCCATATTAGCAGGACATGGTAAACTGCCTTCATTCACTCATATGTGATACTATATCATAGTGGTTGTCAGTCGTCATTTTAACATCCTTTATCAACCAACAAAAACATAGATGATGCTTCCTAGTCACAAAGGCGTATGAGTCAGCCCAGTGACGTGACTGTCATCTTCCAGTTCATCCTACCACATTGTAGATCGTGCTATATAACAAGGTATTCTCTCAACATGAACGGCTAGAAAGTAGCTTCTAGTAGTGACCACTTGAACAAAACAGGATTTGTACAACTATGCAAGTGGAGGTTGGGGATCGATTTGCGCCTGATACATTTGTCTGATTGGATTGTTTACGTTCCTTACGGAGGAAAGGTAAAATGTTCCAAATTTCTCCAAAGGAGATTACTAGAGAAGTCAGTGCGTAGGTTCGATAGCCCTCACCGTTTCAAGTGTGCACCCGTCACCAAACATCTTCATACTCAGTGTTATGACTAGTGATTACTCGGCTGCATTAAATATCGTACCATTTGTTAGCTGGCGCCAACCCTTCCTCCTTCTAAGGCAAAGGAAGTATCCATTTCCGCCCTGTCTGGTGGGATGCCTGTATGAAAATAGGTCCTCAAAGAGTCTAAATCCTTGATAAGACCATTGCCCACGGTTCCTACTCTAAACTGGTTCAATTTCCCTTGTACAGAGTCAACGATCTTTCTACTCAATCTGAAGTCCAATCTAGGTAAGACAGCTGACGTGGTCCGGTTGCACACAATCCGGGATGTCCACGTCATTAGTTTACTGCATCTGAGTGAATACATGTCGTCGTCACTTGTAAAACCACAGATCGGTGATAGTTTGCAGACAGAACTTGACTTCCATCTCATTATCTTGCAAGTAGCCCGTAAGTACAGTGTATCTTGACCTCCTCTTGTTTTCATACTGCGACCCACTCTTCTTGCCAAACAAATCACTGGTAATCTTCAGACAAGGATTACGAAAAAGATGACGAAGTTCTTACGAACCATTCTGTTACCTTAACAGAGGCGGTGCAGAGAAAATGCGTTCGTTTGCCATTAAAAAAGCCGTATCAGTCGTACAGTTTTCAACGAGAGGCAAGCTGTGCACTTGTTAAAGCGTATTTTTCACAAAAAGAATTCAAAAAGCTCCTGCTGGTGTCTTGTACGCCGTCAGTGCACGGTCTGATTTGTCTGCCACCTCCTAGAGGGATATAACGTGATTTCTCCCATCAATGGCCTCTCTATGGTAAACTACCGCATGACCATATATGTGAAAACATATTGTTTTGT
>LOND01003692.1:31892-47057 GCA_014220965.1 Paragonimus kellicotti
TAATTAGTACATATAATCATGATGGGATAACTGAACTCTAGTAAAGTGGAGGGTAGGAGAACTTGCAAAATACACCCTACAAACAAAGATGGTGGTATTTATTAACACTTGTCCGAATTAAGAAGCAGACCTCAAGATAAAGTGGAGTGTGGGGCATTGTGTAAACTAGTTTGTAAACTACCATCTATCAGCGATTGATGTGATAACTTTTCTAAAGCATCTTCTGTCAAAAGTGTGTCCACATGTAAGAAACGTGAAATGAGGAAAATATGTGTGGAGTAAGGACACCACTTTGCATCACACCGACGTTATTTTGCTATCAGCGTAGACGTTTCAACATTCAAGCAAGCGAAATAACGACGAATCATGAAGTAATCACAGAACCAAGTAAGACATGCATGCTTCACCGGGCAACACGCAATATGCTATGATAAATGCGTCCTAGTTAACGTATTTACTGCGTTATTGCAATCCTTGATTTGGGCACTCAAAGAGAAGAAAATAGACCATACCACAGTGGAAACAGCGTCCAGAGTTGAACGATGGATTTGAGAAGCAAGCCGTTTTTCGTCGTCAGCAGGGTTATCAGCTGACGGTCTTGCGAGGAAAATCTGTCAAAACTTTATGAAATGATTGAGAACCAGAGGTATGGTCGTATTTTAAGCATCAACCAAACAGTCAGAACATCACATTCGTCTGGCCATGCTTAACCTTAGCGATTTGTGCTGTTATTATGCTAGAAGCCCTAACTTCGACAGCAATTGATTGGCATGGGCAATACAACTGTCATATCGCACTTGTCACCGAGGATGAAATCGCATCCGCGCACGCACGTGAAAACCTTGAATCCCACATAATTATTGGGTTCACAAGTAATGAATCGTGTTCAACCACCTTTTGGCGCGAAGGTCTATCCCTTTTTGTCAAACCGATATTTGTTTAGGCAAATGAGGTCGTGCACTTCGTCTGTCATCTTGACCTTCAGCAGCCAATAGGCTGCCCATGAAAACCGGAGCTCTTGCCTACTTCCTGTCCCCCTCTACCAAACACGGTCAGACAAGCGGACATGGGCACCTGTTAGCTCGACCGTGCTGTGACGCACTGACCCTGAAAACCCTCCATTAAAACCCGCTCCTCCCTAACATGTGCCCTCCCGACCTCAAAGATTTCCCGTGCCCAAATTATGGATCATGTCACGATCTTGCTCCATTCCTCTACCACGGTTGACAAGCTCCAACGCTTCAGCTAGCCCAAAAAAAAACAAGAAATGATGGTGGGGTGAATGGATGGTTGGATGGATTCCTATTGGGGACAGATTTGGGAGGTGAGCCACAGGACCAAAAAACAATGACATGATTATCCAACGAGGTCAACAAGATGATCAGTAGACACGGTGACATGTTAGGATCCTGGGCATACACACACACACAACCAAACAAAAGTGACGCTAATGAGGTAACCCACACTAATGTAGAGATGTTCGTGCCATTGTCATAATGATTAAATTTCATTTGAAATCTTTTCCATGGTCAGCCAGAACTTAGTTAAAAATATTGAATAGCGGTCGAAAGGATAATTCACATTGTTACCCCACAGATAATACGAAACCACGCTGTCAAACATTCAGACCACAAAACACTACTTAGCTAAGAGTATGTTTCGAATCATGTGAACGAAGGACTTATGATCTAACCTTAATCCAATCGAACATCAAACACCGGAAATACTAGGTCCCAGTTATCAGCAGAGCTCACTTACGTTCCATTGTCGTACCAGTTCGGTTTAGACACGTTATTCAAGGACTGTGACTAGTACACACGAAATAGGCTGAATCGAAAACAGTCTGATTCCACCGACAATACCCGTCCACTTGAAAAACAGGAATCAATAACCACAGTGGAACACGCAGCAGATCGAAAGTGATATTAATTTACTTTGTTTTATACATCGTTCTGATGGTTACACAGGGCTCGCGTATAATTGTTTTTCTTCGGCACTAATAATGTAAAAGTGAATACTGCTCATACCAGTTTGTGTTTGATTGTTTTGTCAGTGTACAATCGTTTGACAGTGGGCAAATCAAACTGATTGGATGGACTAGGAAAATATGCCGCTCATAGAAAATGTTCCGCTTTTATTCTTTTTATTGACTTAATGCAGACGTTCTCTTTAGTGGTTTATACAATCCTACAACAAAAAATCGGAATGAACGAATCGGAAACATGATCGTTGGTTCTATGTCAAACAAGTTTACTCAAATTGTTTCCGATGCCATATATATTAAGTGTTTCAACCGACTTCGGTACGAAAGCCAGTTGTAAGAAAGTAAGCCAAATGAAATGAAATTCTGGATACACTCAGAGCCCATGATGGCTGTTCTGTAGATCGCCGTATTTGTTTTCGGTCGGTCCAAAAAGGAGCTATCTATTAACCAAAGGTGATTTCATGATTCAGCTGACACGCGACATTCATAACTGTCCTCCTGTCAGCCCAAAACGTTTCTAACAACCTAATGATGCTACTTGTGAGCAGTATGACTGAATCAAAGTCAGCAGTGAAATCAACGTAACACCGGATAAAATAAATGTTGTCCGTAGATGTACACTATAAGGGCTTTCCAAGCTGAACTCACAGGTTACATCAAACTTGATAAGAATTGCACAGTCAAGTAGCGTTGTCAGACGATTTCAGTGTTACCAGTCACGCTTGGATCATTACCAGTTGTCCGAACAGTAAGTTGAACTAGAGCAGGGATCAGTACTTTCGGTCGAGTTCAGTATCGTTCCCGGACAAAGACAAAACCAGCCTATGATGATCGATTCTAACACCTGGGATTAGTTGTCGTGAAGGTCATTACTTCTCTTGAGTGGGATTATACTGGTTTCACTTTCTTTGCTCTATAGTCTGTAGATATATGCTGACTGGCTGTCTATCTTGTAAGTATCATAGTCAGTCGTGTATTTGAGTGATAAATCAAGGTCGAAGTTGGGGTTAGTCACACGTGAGAATGATAGTGTTTAATTTTACACCACTGTGGTTGAGTTGGACACAAAGAATACTATTGTTGTAACTAGCCTGTTAACAAGAAGACAAACCAGCTGACTTCGACCCTCCGGCCAGAGTTCCCTACACTAAGCTTCCAAGTAGTTTGTGCTTGTTATCGCGGAATCACAAACGATTTATCGGTGGTGATCTGTCATCGTGAATTCAACCAATCGAATTCAAATTTGGTCACAACATGTTATCCACCCCTATGGATGTATTATATGACACGCTTGTGAAGACAGAAGTGATCCCATTAAAATCTCCAGTACAGCCGTAGATGTTAAGGCAAGATATTTTCCGAAGTCTACAACCATAGCATGCCTATGGAATTTAGTGTGTGCAAAATTGTCCCATCCAGACGTTCGTTTTGCTAGAACTGCATTAGATCAACGAATCATATACACTCGATTCAGTTTCCCTACTCGACACACATACACACACACACACACGCTACACACACACATACACACGCTACAATAAACCGTCTTTCAGTCAGAAGCAAAGATGTGTTCTATGAAGCACAGCTTCACAAATTGCCAAGATTGTAGTAGGCACGTTTGTCTATTCATGATTACAAGTGACGAACAACCCTCATCACCTTCCGAACACTCATACTTCCAACCCCTTGGACGTCCTCCCTGTAGATGCGCGATGTTTATTTAACACACCATCTTTCGAATGATTCTGTGTAGAGGGGAAGGTTAACGGATCATTGGATCAACTATATGGTTCGTCAGAGCCAGAAAGCCAACTGGTCCATGAATGCCGCACCGATGACCATTCCTGAACCAATTCCGATAAGCACGCACCAATGATTCTGGAGAGCTACGTAGGCTAATCACCATTGCATGTAAATGCTTCTGCGTGTGTGAGGTTTAGTCTTTCGCACAATGACGGCTTCACAGTGAGAGATAGGTCGCCACAGGGGGCAAGTGATTTCGAAGACCGGACTGAAAACCCGGCATGAGTTTTCTTGCCGCTCTGAGTATGTAGAATTTATCAACCGTTTTCCCCCTTTCTTTATAACTATCTGTTCAGCGTGCCCCGCCTTGATCGAACGATAACGCCACTAAATTTGATAAGGTGCAATCGGCTCTGTTTGTGGAAGCAGGCAGAAGGTACAACATTGGTTATATACAAAATCCTCTGACACGTGATTTTTAGCCTTTGCTATGAATTCAAACATTAGCTAACCGCAGCGAAGTCTGTTTGCTTCTAACATTCAGCGGTAGGTATGAAATGAAGCAATGGCGTGTTTACTTAAGAAAGCAAATTCTCCGTAAGTTTTTCACATTGCAGATCCATCCACAGCTTCAACCACATTCCCGCCAAATTTAGTCCTACATTTTGAAAACTGGTCGCCAAAACCAATTTTCAGAGAATTTATCATCATTTCGGGCATGTTTCTTTTGAAAACAAAGGATCACAATAAACAGCAATGTTTGCCCAATTAGTCAAAACACCAGCTAATCAACCAATCACAGTAGGCTGTATTCTTAAAGTAAATTAACTGTTCATCTGCTTCCGTTTGACTAGTTTTCTTTTAGCAAGCATACCGAATACGTCTGCGCTTTCTTGTTCGCTTTCTAACTGAGTGATTGTGTGCACTTAAATACAGCTTGTGAATATAGATTCTTGTAATATGAGCAGCTGTGGTAGGTCTACGAGGTGAAAAATGAGTCCCCTCATTTCAAAGGGTTAACGTTCAGACACTCACCTACCGTTTTAGGCCCGGTTTTCTGAATAAGGAGTCTGATGAGTTGACTGTTAGCCGTAGACACTGACTCTAACCCGCTCAGTCGAACGGTCGGACAATGAGCAAATTTCCGGAATGCAACCCAGACAGAAACACACCAACACACGGATGTCAGGACAGTGGCCTTGAACGGACCCGAATGCGAATGCCGAATCACTCCCCGAAAGCGGATGACGCAAGCGGTCGTCCGCTTCCGGTGGTGACTTTGTTCTTGTGGCTGTTTTTATTTCCCAATGCTTAGGATGTTAGTTATACCGAAATTGATTGGGGATTAACACATCACCTCATTTCCTTCGTTTGACAGGAGCTTGTGAAACATCCGAACTCCGTTATGCACCAATAATTTTGCTCTACCAAAACGAAAAAATAACCAGTAGTTGTGGTTTAGGTCATAGGCATACTCATTCACAAGCTTCAGAAACAGTATGCCCCCAACTGTCTAATGTGCAACTAATTTGACTAAAACTGAAATACCATATATCTGGAGATAAATGTATAAGATGAAAACGAAAATTTTAAAATAATTGGGGGACTTCATATTTTCTCAATTGGTAACAATGCAATTTGTTAAAACTCACCAAAATTCATCCTTGATTTGGTTGCGTACAACCAACCTGAATGTGTGGTTGCCTGCTAGTGAGCATAAAGCCGACTGGTTACTATATCTAATTGTAGCTTTCGCGTCCCCACAGACATTTCAGTCAATCCAGTTTGAAGAGAACCGACGGAATTAAGTTTCGCTGGTATTACAACTTCAGTAACAATTCACATCTTTACCTTGACCGGGACTTGAAAAGTTCTGAAAATCTGGCCAAAATCTCTGTTAGGTAACTGAAAAGACATATTGCTGATAAATCCTAAAATCATCGTTATCTGTATCTAATAGGTATAGTAGATCAGCATAGACCAAAAAAATAGCTGATCCCAAAGACTACGGATTACGTGAATGGTGTTCAATCAAAATCCACCAGTCACTGTTCATTACTATGAGCTTTTCGATGCAGATGTCATTAGTATGCTTGATTAAAGTGTGTCACCAATGGGTCTGCATTTATCTTCAAGTTATCGTTACAAACAGTGTTTGGTCGTAACGAAAGAGGTCGAACCATCACCACTATTTTCAAAGCTGTTGTTGAAGACTTTTTAAGAAATCAATGCCATATTGGGACAATCACAATCAGATTGTGATATACTGGTTGCAAACTTTTGTAAAGACTGTAAACAGTTTCCATTTTGAACTCTCTTCAACACTGTTTAATGCAATAGAACATTAAAAACATACATAATAGTTTCTTGTGCTTATTTTAAACAAGGTTTGCTGCTTACTATAGCTTCCCAAAAGAGACTGTTGTAGGAGTTATTGAACTCCAGAAAATCGTTTATTCAGAACGTCAGTAGTTTAATGCCCCAGCTTATCGTCAAAAACGAAGAAGGGATCTCAACCTCAACAAAACAAAGCAGTCTCCTACACTCACCGAATCACCCAGCTGCAGACCCTAGAAACACATGAGTGATTACGTAAGCGATCGCTTTTCGTGGCTCAAATATCGACTGGATTGATTATGCAGAAAGTATTTTTTTCACAGTTGAGATATGCTCATCTTAACTGGATTTAGTTTTAATACCCCCATTCCATCTGCACACACCCGCGTCCATGTGCATCGCAAATTCCCCGGCCACGTACCTAGGATGCACCCACAAGTTACCAAATGTGTCAGAGTGTCGTTTCAGGGAGTTTGACCAATCGACTTTGACAAGACCGCTTGTCATTGACTTACTGTATATTTTCCTTCATTCACTTTGTAACCATATTTATGAATTATTTGACACAATCTAGTTCCCCATGAATATGGAGTCAAGAACTCGTGAACAAAAATCCACTCGTTTTGTCGCATAGTTTATAGGTGGATACCACTTTCGAAGGCTTACTGTACGAACCGTAAAACAACCTAAATATGTTAGTCTCAACTGCGGTTTCGAGCCCGTACACGCGCGTAAATCAACATCAAACTCATTCGAATAATTATCAACAAGGCAATGTTAGGGAACTGAGTTTCCATGCCGACAAGAATTCTCTTGCTCACTGAATGGCAGGTGCAATAATGTTGTTCAATAAAGACAATGAACGAATAGGTGCACTTCCTTTGTGCTTTACACCTTTGTTTAATTTTTAATTTACACGGTAGCAACCATGTAACAAGTAGACGTATAGATATATATCACCTCCGACAGTTACCAAAAATATCCAGTTAGTTTGTTAAGAAAGTTGCTGGTGACTGTTGGCGATAAATTCTTTTGTACGTGTGCGCGTCTGTGTAAAAATGACACGCGAGCAATAACCTGCTTCATTGTGGCTTATGTGTCGATTGCTCGTTCATCTAAGTGTTCTAACCGAACAAGTGGTCATTGTTCTCGCGGGTTAACAGTACGTCTCATCTGCGCAGACAAATGACCAGCCATATCCACAATTTCAATTTGAGATTGAGTCATTGAGGACCAGTTGTCTGGATGCTACCCAAATGTCCCAGCAGATCCTGTAGCGAGAGGGATTTGACATGTTTTAAACAGTATGTAGATTTTCATCAACTGAACACAGTTACAATGTTCAACTCATACAACTAGAACACAGGGGTTGACTATGCGGTAATGTGAGCTTTCCATCAGTCAGTAGTTTTTTTTGCTCTCGGAATGAACCCAGTTCTCATTTGAGCTCAAACATACGAGTACAACGAACTCAACGGCAACAGGTCCGTGGTCCAGCGATGCTCTGTGAAAAGCAGTGGCGATCGTGTACATTAACACGACTTTTATTGCAATCCATACTTGTTCTTCAGCTGGTAATACCAGGCGAAGAACGCTACCCTTATTAAACCTCAGTATGATGACAGTACGACGAGACTGTGTTAGAGACAACCTTTTAACGTACTCGTTGCTGATAGACGAGCCAAGGGAACGTAATCATTGGGTCGCGGGAAAAAGAAAACTTACACCACTATTGACAGTGTTGTCATGATCGGGAACTAATGTCACCAGGTCAACTAATATCTTGGAGTTTGATGGCCTGGTTCAAAATAATAGGGTTATAATTCGTGCGTTTTCATCAACACATACACACACACGTACACAAGTGGTCAGTATAATGTTTGCCTTGTGAGTAACCGTAGGTCACACTGTAGCAACAAAGAAACGTCCTGGTATTTCGGAGAGGTTAGTTCGCGAACCGACACTGTCCATACATTCTTCACGTTTTCCCACTGAAACCATGACTGTGTAAGTGGTAGGTGCTTTGGGTCATCAACATTGATATGGACAGGAAATAGTGCTAATGGACAAATCTTGGGTTTCATGTTGACGGTTAAATTTGATTCATCTCCGACCGGCTCACTAATCACTAACCTAAGAAGGTAAACAGAAATCCCGCGAACGTGGATACGTTTAAACAGCTCCTATGTTTGCACTAATACGTGAGGCGATATTTGGAAGACTGGTCAGAGGGAAACGATAGACGTGTCTATCAAATTTTGAAATGCAAAGGTCAACCAGTTCTTCAACCTGACCTTGTTAAAATGGTATAAATGCACGAAGCCCACCTACCGCAGTGGCCATATGTTTCAATCGATTAGGTGTTTTAACTCGCCAGTGTTCTGGTTTTGTTGTTGGCATACTGCATGCACAGTGGGGAGCAATGACTGTAATTGGGAAGCTAGGGCAACAAGCTGAAGAAGTTCACAGACCTTGCAATCCGAAGTAAGCAGACAAACAATTCCCGCTTCTTAAGCCAAGTCCATCTCCCGTTATTGTCATCCAGAGGTACCGCCTGGTCTCTACTAACGTAACTACCTCGTGTCACCTACTATGAGTTCAGTTTACTGCTCAGCCTTAGCAAAAGCACATGACCCCACCCCCAGAGTGTGCAACACAAAGTCACTACGCTATCCCTTGCTTATCAGACAATTATTGTATTCTCTTTTAGTCATAAACGAAAGCCTACACGAGGTCATATGGCTCACCAACTCCCCTAGTTGCGACCTAATTCCTGTTACAATGTTTCCTCAGATATTCAACAAATTCTTCCACACTGCGTGACAGAGAACACTAACTCGGACTGAGTAGTATAAATCACGTGATGACCATGTAGCACGCAATCATCACTGGTCAACCTGTCATTGATGACCTTGCCACCAACATATGCATAGAACTAGCCAAGTCCGAAACAAAAAACGGTAGTCTCTAGAGCTCATTCGTTTCGGTTTATCTGTGAACTTTTTAGATAGCCGGAAGTAGGTCATCGGCTGCTTGCTGGGTCAGTGAACCAGCCGTGTATGAAAGGCCTATTTTAATGACCACAACAAACGAATATACATGCAGCCGTACACACACAAGCAAGACCTTGTACAAGTTCAACCAACAACCCGGTCACCACGGCAACTGTTATTTTCACATTGTGTTCTTACCTCTGACAGTCTTTTAGCGCGGTGTTGCAGAACGAATTGACCGCTTTCAGAGAAAGAGAAAGACGGTGATCGCCCGACCAACCGCACGACCGAGAAAGAATCGGCTCCGGTCTGGTCTTGTCCCCAAATGGTTTGGTTGATGTAGTTTATTTAAGCAAACTAAGCACTGAGAATTCAGTTATGCTGGAATGCGTGTGAGCGATCCGGTAAAGCCGCATATACACTCACGACACCCTTTTGACTAGATGGCGACACCACAATTGCAATAACAACCACTGCAAAGCGTGGCCGTCGAAATTTGCTACCCTAAAACTGGTGCCGTGGGTGGTAACACTAGCGGCAGTCACAACACAGTGTGGGTGGGATGGGAAATGTTGGTGGTTTATAGGAATGTGTGCTGGATCTTGGGCGATGGAAGGTACGCCCTATAAGCTGGTAAATTCAGAGTTAACCCGACGGAAGGAATGAATGACTAGCCTAGTTTTAGGATGAAAGATATTTGGCGTCCAATGTGAACAGGACAGATACCCGTGCACTATTGCTACCTGAGCTATCCTTGTGTTTGTCAATCACTAAATCTTGGACGTGACAATGTTTGTTGTTCCGTTTGAACTAGTTCAGATGCAACAGAAGTGAATCCATCGTTCGTCTTTTGAAATCAATGACTGTTTAGAAATTATCTAGATGTGAATATAAAAACAATCACGGACACAAAATGAATATAGCCCGGATTTTTATCTGAATGTAAAGTACTAACTGACCAGTTTTGTTAAAAGCTTGTTTTGTAGACATCAATCATAATATTGATGAGAAAATGGAATTCTCACTTACATTCACGCATCTACCTTTACAGAAAAATTATAGTGTTGCTTGGTTTGACCCTCAAATAGCTACTGTAAGTACACTTACATGACGTGGCAGAACAGATGAACACAAAAGTTTAACAGGCTATAAAACAAACGAGACGTATTCATACATTCTGACTGGGGTATATAATTTTAAAAAAAAAACAGATTACGAAAGAGCACTGTATATTTAATGTTTAATCCGGTGCATAGAAAAATTGGTGCTTCAGATGTCCTGATCAAAGCAGTTCATAAGGCTTACCAACACTAGAAAAAAAATAAGTGGTCATTTTTGGTTAACTTTTTATTCCAGAAACAGAAAACCTTTTCATTTTTATTGAATTTTCCTATGATGTTTTTATTCATGACTCTTCCACAGTCTGTCGGAAATTAGCACACAATAATCGTGCTATCACACATCTAGCCTGATTACCTCCAGAAAGACTAGGTCGTCATTCTAACTATCGGTCTACTGACGAACTACAGAGGTCTGTTCTGCACAAATCGCGATATCATTTGCTGGTACATATACGATCGACACGATTCGAGCCTTATAATATAGAAGAGTATGTGTTTATATCGCATGATGTCGAGTTATTCATACTGACCGTTGGTATTTGGGAAAACACAATAGGCAAGCCAAAAAAACCCGAACAGTTTGGCAGTACAATTAAGTTAATATAATTATAGCAAGCAAAAATATAGATGCAACTTCCTCGCCTGTCTCCTGTTGGTGTTATCCTTAAACCAAGGCTGATACAACGATTATGAGCCATTGCCAAAACTCAACTGAAATGAAGCGGTTGTGTTGGTAGCCTGTCTAAGAGCCTGTGTTTTAAAACGAGACTTGGAAACAAGTGTTGACAAACTATCAGACAATTTTTGGACCTATTACAAAGGTGCAGGGGAAATAACAATATCCTTGATGGACCGCACATTTCAACTGGTCAACGAAATTTGTAAAGCGCTGTAGAAGGTAATTATTTTACGAGGTCAGAAATCAATCCAACACATTGATGAGGTATTCGATTTCTCAGTGTCTTAATATATTCCGTGTTCTACGTCATATATGCGAAGAAAGTAGTTGTGGTCCATACTGTCCACAAATTGCATTGAAATTACAGAATCCAGTTTGTAACATCCCTCTTGTTTCTTTAGAATCATCTATATTTATCTGTTCTTTTTGGTCTGTTTTTACATACAAGTGTATTCTGTAAGATTCAACTTTATTCAGCTGAATCAGCCAATCGACTGGAAGATACAAGATGAAGACAAACGTATATCTCGGCTTAATAGTTATTTGCATTGGAATAACATGTACGAAATGACCTTCTGACACAAAGCTATAGAAGTTACTGATGCTTAGAACAACGGTAATAATTTATAATCCTGAGCATGTGAACATTCACTTTTGTCTTCAAGTAAATTCCTGGGATCAGTCAAAAAACGGTTTATCCGATACTTGCTTTTCACATATGTATCATCTTCTAGTGACAGTAAAATAATCTTACTGCAACTGAGATATGAAAAAGTAAACTATTATAGTCGTAGGTCTGCAGTTGTACGGTTGTGATCCCCTGGCGACATCGTCTAGAAGTTATGGTTGCAGTATTATTGGGAAATTTTGGTTGTTCATGCGTCAGATCTGTCTTGTTAACCTGACTGCATCCGGAAATTCAGACAGACAGTAAACGTGTGGGAATAATGTATGAACCGACATCTATTTCAAAGGGTGTCAGCATTCGTAATGTAGATTCGATGATTACGACCCCTAAGCTTAACCACTAATGAGGAACGGAAACAGCAAAAGTAACGCTGTTCAAATATTCTTTTTTTCACAGATAAGATGTTTAACTTTGAGATATCTAGACTGGTCAGCATCACACCTATTGAAAACGATTCCACATTAGGAACTAACAATCATCTCACTTTCAAAAACACTTATCAATAAATAATTGTTGATGTCAGAAGAAATTGGTTTTCACGTAATTTCTGTGTTAGTGGAATTCAGGTTGATTAGCACAGATCAATGCCCACCGCCCGATTTAGTAATTTAGGCAATGATTTCCTGAGATATTATCGACACCCATATCCGGGTTGGTGTGGTATTGTAACCGAATTAAAAGAAAATCATCGCACATAAATCCTACCGGTGACTTGTACTGAATTGTACTCGCGGATCCTTCTGTACACAACCTACAAGTTTTAAACCACAATAAATGAGATCAAGGAACGAGCTAGCGGAAACCTGTATATAACAACCGGACCTAACTGTCATAAAACGAGTTAATTATATGACTGTCATGTTTCTGGGCATATAGTAACAGCTTCCTGTAGTGCATCTTCTAGGCTAGCCAGCGAAGCAGATCTTATGACCTTGGTTTCATTCAACCATTCTGTTATTGGGGTAAACCCAAGTTACTAAGATCTGAAGGTATGTAAGTGAAATTCTTTGTAACACAGCCGACCGATGCTGGTTAGTCAACTGATAGGCTAAATGGGGATGGGAATCAGTATATCTCATAAACAAAAAGTTCAATGTCTCATTTTATGAAGGCAGACAAACATTGGGAATACAAAACACGAGAGTACAAAAGATGTAGCGTGATGTAGGAGAGGAGTCTCAATATGAGTATACATATTGGTACATAATATATAGGATACGGAATGCAAATGAGATTAAGTTTCAGTTATTAAATCTTGGGGAAATTCTACGTCAATACAGTTGGAAAAAATTAGACTAACCGGTTCACTATGACGCAGTCAAGTCGAGCCAATAACATGCTTCGTACACCCGAAAGAGATGAGTGCTTAACATCTCAAAATCTTACATCTTCTGCAAATAAATGGCAAGGAGCTAAGTAAGCCTGACTCACGTAATACTATTAGGCAACATGGACTTCTTTGGAGGATTTACGAATGGTCACAATCAGTTTCAATCAAGTAAAGAGCACCTATTGATTTAATTCCTTCGTTAATCCAAGAACAAGAATGATCAGATTGGACGGAGGTTGAGCTACACAAGGAATAAAAGAGCGAGAACAAGACTGTGTGTGTGTGTGTGTGTAAATAATCGTTTATACCCGAAAACTGCATTTACAGAAATCCCAATAAGTGGGAGAGTTTTGTTAAATAGGATTTTCGATGCAAACGTTTTGCACGTTGTGAAATGATGGGAACGAACAAAACTAACGAACTGATGACAGAGAATCTAACGTGACACATATTTTAGAGACCTAGCGAAAAGTATATTTTAAAGTAACCGAGAAAAAGCTATTGATAAATTACACATCCAGTTGGCAGCAGAGGAACGTTAATAAATCGACTGATCAGGTGGTGCTGAAAGGAGCGAAAGTGTAAACGATGTACCCAAATGGAGGGTTTCTCGACTCTGGCGAAAACGTCGGTGATATGCGGTTAACATGCTAAGTTATTACTCAAAGTATTCAGAGGATACGCATTAGAAAGTTCTTCATATTGATTCCTTTTTATGAGGGAAAGTGAAGGGTTAACAAATATGCATGAGGTGAAAGTAAAACGAGTGATTCTTCGCATGATCGCAGGTTGTTTTTTCATTATATATATATATATATGCGCTGGAGGTCCACTAATGACGTAGTACTCCAAACCCAACCAGTTCGGTGTAATGTTGTACTGGGTATAATAATGGATATGCATAAATGTGAACATTACTGATTCCACCTTCGAAATGATATTACCCTGAAACAGCAAACATCTACCGTTAGACCCAGTCCACTCCATACCTTGAGGCCAACACGTGTGATGACGGTTGATTGTCACATTCCATTCGTGCAGATGTGTGTCATTGCCGTTGGCGAGTAAAAACATATTGGGTGTATCGACGTGTGTTTCGTGCGGTACGCTTAGAGGTGTGCATCAGTGTAAACCTATGTAGACTGACTGTCAACAGTCCAGGATATGTACAATCCGTTCTCTGACCACGTTTCAGAAAGAGACAGGCTGTGGACCCTCATATGGCCATCAACTCGCAAAATTCACTTCACGATAAGGAACGTGCTAAAATAAGATTACTGTTGTTTACGACGAAGGCAATGCTGCACCGTTCAATTTCATACCGGTTCTCTTGAAATATTTCCATTCCATGCTTCATTTAAATTTAGCCACCGGGTCACTTACATAACAATTTGTCATTACTTAGACGGGGTATCAGAAAAAAATGTTTCAACTGACCTTCTCCCGGCCTTTGGCAAGCAGTTTGGTCACGCGTTTTTTCTAACCATAGCCTCTGAGGCATATTCACCAAAAGTTTTTCAGAATACGGTTCTACTTGGGGTTCAATTTGACCTCCACATTGTACTTAATTTGTCAAGTTGTACTAAAATAAAGGGTAGCAATCTGTTCTTCCATGTCGTACTACAAGATATAGAGGGTTAACAACAATTATGAAGATAACGAAACACATACAGTTAGTTGTTGTAAGTAGTAGATAATTTGTGATTAATCCCAATTGAGCATCACTCACAAGTGTTCGTGGTTCTCGTATTCCCACTGCTATTTCAACCAACCCCTTTCCAACGGGAGCAACATATTCGAGTTTCGCCTTTAGCAAAGTTCATCACTAGTGCATATCTTTGCCACGATAGAGATTTGAACTCTGATCACTCTTTCATGAAGCAATCGTATTGAACACTGTGCCGTCACCCTCACAGTGGACGTTAGAGAAGATCAGAGGTGCGATCGACTTATATTGATTGCAAACAAATAACCAATTAAACACCCACTTCAGTTAGGCGTCATCATAGATGTATGTGTTCATTACGAATCAATTAAGAATTGCAAACTGTTTACGCATCAAGTGACATTCGTGTGTTTAAGTTTATCTGGTTAGCCATGTACCCAATCGTCAGCTGCCCGGGATAACGTTTAATCGTCCACTGTAAACGGAAAATCCAACAAACTGACTCATACCTTGGAATTTGAGCCTCATGGCTGATTGCTGCTCATTTATTCAGACAGACACTGGACTGGTTGGGTTTGGAGTACTACGTCATTAGTGAACCTCCAGCACATATATATATATATA
>LOND01003693.1:0-10281 GCA_014220965.1 Paragonimus kellicotti
AATAACGGGTATCACAGATTAAGATGCATATATTCATCTGCTGCCCAAACTGCAGGATAAGTTCGTCTTTGGATATTGATCTCGCTGATATATGGAACTCTTTCTGAGTCAATGCCGCAACACACCACGTCACATCGAGACGTAATCAATGTCACCATAAGATTGACATAAGAATAACCATAAGCAAAAGATATTCACGAGAAATAGATGGAATAAAGAGCAACAGTACCTTATTGTATCCAGCCGGTACCAAGACGTGAGTTGCTTCCTTGGGGTTTAGAAACGTCGCAAATTTTGCGCTAACCGAACCAGAAAGCTCAGCACCCCCGGCAATCAACAAACGGAGCGTCCCCTCCAAATCCGATTTTTCAAACTTTGCCTCTTCAGGGACGTATACAATCATATCGCTAAACAGAGAGCTCAAATGGCGAGATTGTTTCTGAGATGGTTGTGAAGGCAAATAACAACAAAGAAAAAATGGTAAGACAGAGAAAAATGTCCAGAAACAGGCCAAAAAATATTTATTTTACAGGTGCATTATTGAACAAAAAATGGACCAGGGTAGTTAGAGCACATGGTCTGTACAAACCAGACATACAAATAAAATACATCGCTCTAGTTCAGACACGTTGCAGTTCTACGTGTGTGTACTAACAGAAAATCTACTCAACTGAAGCGACATAAACAATCCGTTGTTGTTCTTATCATTTCCTTTACCTCTGATGACTGCCGATCATCCGCCTAGTCACAATTTTCTATTCGACTCCTACATGTGACGCTGCATTGGTTCATGTGAACTTAGGCAATCCGATTAAGCTAGGTGTGTTAATCGATACGAACTGACGAATTCGGTAATATCCAATTGGCGCTTTTCAAAGCGCAACAGCAAAACAAAACAATAACTCATCACAGCTTATCAACAGCCATTAACGACGGTTGATCGGCTCGCCACAAATAGACTAGAAAGAAAATGTTGCTCTTTTTTAAACAAACGTATACTGTTTGCGTAGTTTTTTTTTACCGACCGTGTGCAGTGGGCGGAAAAGGTTGTCTAGTCAAGCAAAGTTGTGTAGAATACGTAGAGCCATTCGTCAAAACAGGAAACACGCATTTGGTAAAAGTGACCTGGCAGTCGATACTAACAGGTAACCCGTTGCGGATTCGGATCAAGTGGGTCGAATAACAGGTAGCGTGACTTCAAACCTCACAACCGTGTATGAAAAAGAAGACACCTATATTGTCCACTGCACATCACACTCTAGTAGTAACACATTCGGCGATCGTGCTTTGTGTTTGATATTTAACGTCACATAGCTCTGCAGAAGTTGATGGTATCTGAGAGTTTCAGCACGTTTTCGGTGTTCAGAAGTAACTATTTGTAGAGTCACCGCTACCATAGTAGTGACAGTGATTGTAGACTTCGACGTTTTGGCTGCTTTCCTTTTCAATCTATGTTGATATATAGACGGCCGGTTAAATTCACTCGCAGAGATACAGTGCAATTCACCTGAGCATGAATACTTCAACACCAGGTTTGTCCTATTGTTTAAATTTAACTGACAGCTTAGGTTATGCACTCACATTGTTTATTACCGTATGAATGTCCTAACACGCCAGCTTTGTACGAGAGACTCGGAAACCGAAACAAGAAACCCGGAGATAGAGCGAAGTTTAACATATCAATGCAGACTTAAGCAACAGTCTGAGTGCCAAAGATCAGAAATACATCGGAAAAGACTGCAATGAACGTGAAACAAAAGATATCACGTAAGCGCATAAACTAACCACAACCGTGAAAAAAATACCAAAAGACACGGGAACAACCTGAAACAGCTGTAAGTGTCCTCTTCACTGGACACTCATAGCACTGTCTGCTGACGCTGCGGCCGACTGGCGCAAGGTGCGAGGTGGACAGATGATGACCTGGCGTAGACAAATGAAATCGTTCACGAAGAGGTTGGTCACTGTAGGTCGGGTTCGTCTCCCGGGCTGGGGCCCTCGCGACTCACAGAGTCGGTGGCTTGAGACGTTAGGTGAGATGGCGGCTAATCGAGCTCAGTGGCGTGAATGTTGTCGTTGTTTGGCCGAGTTGTCTGTGAAGTGAGTGCACTTAATGATGCGGGGCAGTGAAAGCCGTAAGGAAGCTGTCTTGCTGATGACGCCTTACTTTCACTTACAGCTCGGTTGTTTGTTTGCAAGGTGTAGGCGCCTTGATGTGTTTGAATATAGACGTAGCTATTTTTTTCCTCCTCTTTTTCTTCTCTTCTTTGCCCTATAGGTTTTTTCTTTGTTCTTCGTGGTTGTGTGGCAGTTAAGCATCAGTGTGAACCACTGATGTATTGCTGTCTATGATGATGATGATGAGAATCAGCCTGTTAACTTCGTCAGGTCCATGTTCACATTAATAACCGCGTTGACACGTATTTGATGCCTCAATGCGGTTAGACGTTTTATGACCCCTAACTCAACATTCTGAACAGTAACGTGATCTTGTTAAAAAGCCGTGTTCATTCATTGTGCGCCCGACACGGTTAGCAGGTCCAGCTTAGTGTCGGCACCATTCTCTCTCGTACAACCCCATACACATAAATTAAGCCCGCTCACGGTTTGGAACTGTCACCGGGTCACCAACAATGTCAAACCCAAAAAGCCATCAGGCTCTCATACAAGTGTTCACGTTATTAAAGGTCTGAAACGGGAATGACAACACGTCGTGCCCGGACTCAGTGTTACGACACTCCTGAGAGAGAAAGACAAGAACAACGGCAAGAGACCACGAGCAGTGTCTCTAATACGAACGAACGTAACGAGATCGTAAGAGTGCACGGAAATCGGAGTGCAAATATCGAAAACCCAACTCTCGCAACTTAGAACCCTCAACAAGTAAGGAAGAAGACGGCCTTCAAACGAGCTTTATTTGCTGCTCAGCCCGAAGGCAAAATAGTGGTTTACAGCAACTGTATTTATAGGTTTTGAGCGACCTAGGCCACCCAACGAACCAGTCAGAGGCGAGCGCTCATTCTCGAATTTTCGAGAATTCTAGCGGGCATTAAAATTCTCAAAAATGAAAAACCCACTTTTTGAGGCAAATAGGGCGAATTCTTGAGAAAGTGCCTTTCCCAACACCCAGTCACACGAGCTGAGCGGCATTGAGGGGATCTCTGAGACTTGTACAGCTTTACCCAGCAAAGACTGCTCTCACATCAACCCATCTGTCCGTCACACCCCACACGCGCCCACTGGTTCAATAAGTGATCCACAACAATCATTGGTACAGTGATATCAGAAATCTGTTATATATAAATAAGCGTTGCTACCTTGTGATTATAAGTAACTCACGCGCCAATACTACTGCTAATATAAACGTAATATACAAATAGATGACTGTGACAAATATTACGTCAGTCAAACTGGACGGAATTCGTTCGCGTGATTACAAAAACACGAGTTAGCCACCAACTCATGGCAATCAAACAGGACACATATAACATGAGTGCTGTCGGAATCCTTATTCAGGAAACACCAGATAGGCAACAGCATTTATGGAAGTCTAATGCTATCCGATAAGATCGGCAAACAGACAGTTCGAATTAGAAAACATTTGTGAACCCATGAGAGAAAGATTTAAGTGGGCGTACACGAGGACGTAACCAAACAACAACACAAATGAGCCAAAATGAATGGATCAGATCAACCTTCAAAAACTGACGACAAGTAACCAGTTTCACCAAAGTTTAACCGTGAAAAAATGATCGATCCGGTCAAAGCTCAGAAACCAACAGAAGGTAACAAATCAGACTGCAAGGCAAAGACAACAAAAAACGATCAATTCCAATTCAAAATCAGAAGGTTGTATTACAATAAGCATATAAACACAAGTATTCGGCAAACGTAATCAGCTTCAAGTCCATATGCCCAAAGAAATACGCACTGATGATGCCTTTTGATTGGTGATTAGACGTACAGTTTGAATAACAAGTTCGGAGAACAACCAAACACCTAAACCATCAAGTCGAGATAGAAAGACACCAATATTCTCAGCAAGCGTAATACAAGCGGACAGAATTGCACGGACGAATCCAAATTCGCGCTTAGTGCATGCAGATCGCTATAGTAACCTAGCTACCAGGTCAAAAGGATTATAGTAGAGAAACCCTTTTTAAAACACAGGTTTGTGAGTTTCTGTTCTCAAAGTGAAAGTTATAAACACGACGGTGACGTTTGACTTGAGAAAAACGGCAGCACCCATCATCAACAGTATACACCTGTATTATCGTCAGGTTGACGGTGTATTGATTATGAAAAGAGATGAAAATATCCAGCAGCACATCGCAGATGCACAATCGAGCATGAAATAGACAACCACTTTGCACTTCTAAATTGTCGCCTTCGACAGAAAATTGATGGATCAATCCAAGGTCTAGTTTACTGCGGGAAGTTTTGTGCCAGTTCGAATACTCTTAAGCAGAACCAGAGGGATTTGTTCAAGCGAAAGACTACCAGAAGAATTAGACCTCATAAAGACTAACTCGAAGAGAAATGGATACCACTCGACTTTCGTAAACAAACCCATACACTTCCGATGAATATGATGCTTTGTGGGTACAATTAGGAATGGACAGGCGAGACACATTCCTAGTTAGATAATTTATCGTTCACTTCCATGCAACCTCGTGCGATGAAGACTGGAAAACCGTCTGAGGGTATAGTGTTCTTTTTATCTTTTCCTTTTACTGTGGGTGACTTCGAAGCACCCATGATAAACTGGTCATCATTCAGGCTGTGAAAGCGGAGTATCGGTTTCTATATCGATGTCGATAGGACGGAAAGAGCGCACATGACATGTCAATGTCCCGACGCGCCATCATTTTGGACAGATTCCTTCCCTGCTTGACCTGGTTATCACTAATGCGAGTCACTTGGTGGACGGAGTGAGCATCAAACCACGGCGTGGACAAAGTGACCACTTTTTGCTCACCTTTGACCTTATTAGTTACTGAGTGTAAGTAGCGAAAAACCACAGTCTGAAACTTCTATAGGTCTAGCCTTAACGGCTTGAGAAGCTATCTCTGTTCGCTCCTTCTTGAACATGAAGCTGTGGACCAAAACCATTATATGTTTCAAATCATAATTCAAAAATTGGACAATCTATGTGTACCGCGCCAAGTTGCGTACCTTCACTTCTCGCTTACCATACGCGCAGAATCCGTCATCCTCTCTGCTGATCGTTATCACCTATTCGCGGAGCATAAACTAACAGGCAACTCAGAAGAGGTGAGCGCTGTCCACACTGTTCGAAAAAGGTGCACTTGGGAAATCCATCAACACACTTAGCTCGTGCAAGTAATGAACCTACTGGGAGCTCATGAGAGCAAAAAGTTAGTTAACCAAATGTCGACTGGGAAGAAAAAGCTTTCGACTCTTTTTCTATGACCGTCCCAAGAGTCAGACTTGTTCTGGTTTCCTAGTTTTTGCTAAGGACTTTAAGGAGTATTACCCGGTGGGGTATAATGCTACGCCGCTGAAATAACGCCCATCACTATCTCTGCCAAACGTTCGTCAACCACTCCTAACAGTTGGCTTTTCTGTATTAAATGCTGAAGAATTATTATTATTGAGGAATCAATAGTGTAATATTGTTGTGACCGCAAAGACGCTTGGCCAGCAAATTCGTTTATTGCACGAACTCCCGTACAGGTCATGTTAAACATGGGACCACAAACGTGTACACTCATTTGCACGGCTGATATGCGTTCACATACATTGGGTAGCAGTACGTTGTCATTCGCCCTGGTGGCACTTCTTCCATAGCGCGTGCACACTATTCCAATATTCACTTCTGGTCCGTCGTCTTCCTGGCGTTGGGGCTTGCCCTTTGTTCCCGAATGTCGCTTGTGAGTAGTATACTACTCACAACGAAACTGCCTGTTATACAACAATATGATGGGTTCAAACAAGATCCACTCTAAGATCCTCAAAGAAGCAGCAGTTAGTCTGACAGAACTCCTACATATGCCGTCTAAACAAACACTCCGGCTGGACAATCTCCCTAGTGCACGGAAAGAAGCCACAGTCAGAATTATCTTCAAAGCGGGCGACCAACACTCTCTGGCTAACAATCGACCAATCAGCCTTACAGGCATGCCGTGCAAGATAATGGAGCGTTTGTTAAAAAAAGCCATCCTAGAACATTTCCTAAGAAATGATATTTCTCTTCATTTAAAATGGCTTCCTTCCTAGCCGGTCATAGATAACAAATACACCTATCTTCATAGATAGCCTGATTGATGAGGATCAAAGACAATGGACTCAATCTCATTTGCTATCTTCTTCGATTTTCTCAAGACTTTAGACTGTGTTCCACATGTCCTCCCCCCCTCCCCAACGCAGACACAAAGTGGAAACTTATGACATCTAAGGAGAGATTCTTCGTTGGATTATCTTTTTCCTTGCTGGTGCAACTTTTAAGGCCAAGATCGGATCAGACTTCTTATCCCACCTTGATTTCAGCGGGAGACTAACAAGGATCAATTCTCGGTCCTTCTTACTTTCTTACCTACATCAACGACAACGCTCCTATCTACGTCGATGAGATAGAAACCTGGGGTGTTAGTGATTTGTTGTAAAAGCCCGAGAAAAAAAACACGCTGAGTCGATAACAGAATAAAAGAGTACTTGAATAGAAATCGAATTATTCGATTCCAGATATAAAAAATGGAAGGTGTTGTATCGAAAAATTGCGCAACTGACTATACCCGTTGCTCCTACGTCAAACGCAAAAGTGTGTGAAAAGTCACAACACAAAACGTTTACCACAGGGGGGGAATGTATACGGAACATGATGGCCTACAAATACTCTTGAATCAGAAGACTGAAGGACAGTTGGCAAAATTAATGGTCACTAACACACTAATGAGCGCAACAGAATGAAAGTCGAGCACGTACGAAAATGGTGAACGTTACGTCTAGACTTTCCTGGGAATTCACATCAGTTCCGATAGTCAACCCTGATACAAACGATAATGGTATCATTGATCGTCAGTTTCATGGTCCTGTTGCTTGACCAGACATTCCGGTCAGTGGCGTGCCCACGTCAAACATCGATAACCACAGCCTGTCTGTCTTGCTGGCCGATTCACTGTGCAAAATCGTTGATCGAGGTACGTGAGTGGTTATATGCCGCCCCAGGGCGTCGGTCGGCCTTCTGGGGCCGTGCGGATAAGCTGGTGGGCATCTGCTGCCAGCTAGATTGCATTAAACCTGCACGATCCGACGCATATTCTGGATAAACATCAACACTCTCACGTATCTCATTAGCTGTAACCAAGTGTGAAGCCTTTAATGATCACGGATAATAATTGCAAACTGTCGTAGAAATCATGAAAACGAATTTCCTCTTAAGCGAACAGAACTGTTTTCGATAGATTCACACCTTCGGGTAGTGCAATAACATATCAAATCAAGTAACAATACAGGAGATTATTGAACAAGAAGACGAGGATAAGGCGATTGGATAAAACACATGTGACTTCGTTGTGGTTATGCCCACATAATTGACAGGTCATTAAACAATTAAGGGAGAAATTACAAAATACCGTTCAAAAGATACATTTGAATTCGCCAATTCCATCACAGAACTCAGTGTATTCGACATTAAAATGTTATCTTCAGACGTTTTTTCTCTAGTTACCTAATGTCTCTCTGGTCAAAACAATACATTTTTGTGATTATCTCAAAGGTTACCGGATTGACGTCCGTCTAAATGTGGCTGAACTGAAAGAATTGTTATCAGTCAGTTTTAACTTAATGGTGAGCTTTATCACTAAATTGATAGCGGAGGCCCGCTGCTGATTGACATCCTCGAGCAAGCTCGAAACTAACTAAATGGAGGAAAGTATTGAAACCATCAGTCATTATCGATAATATATGGATGATGTCTTCTGCGTAGTGGACGAGAAAAACATATACAGAAGCTTTTCGCCGTTTTTAACAACACATATAAGAATAGTATCTTCACCATGAAACGAGAAACTACTGGCCAAATGCTATTTTGAAAGTAACACTAACACGCAGATGAGATGGATGGATACAGCGAAGTGTATATGGGAAGAAACTCTGAAGCAGGCAATAATCTACACTTCTACAAAAGCGTATCAATTAGTCTCAAACTCGGTCTTGTATGGTGCTTGATTAGAAGAGTAAACAGAATTTGTACAAAACATACAACAGAAGTGGAATTAAACATGTTACAGGATATCCTGTTTAATAATGCTTATCTCGAGAAATTTACTACCAGAAACATGCGAGGGACCAAAAGGGTTATATAACTCTGTCATTTAAAACGAGACGAAGCAGCCGAGCACATATCGTGCTAGTTAACTGATGCTACCTACTATGCTGCAAGTTTTGTTGCAATGTCCCGCCCAAACGGACGTTGCCATTCAATCTGAAAAATATCATGCCCAACAATGCTACCTCTTATTCGATCTCGTTACTTGACTGTTATCGTGGTTCAGCATACATTGATCGCAACACTAGGCGTTCATCGGAAAGAAATCGTGAACACTCTCCGATGTGTCTTCGAACAATCCATTATACCTCGTCAACGCACTGCAGAATCGCGAGGCAGACAATACGTAAGAAGCGGCGAGGTTTCATCCTGGACGAAAGTATATTGATCAAATTTTACTCTTCGCAAATTCTGGAGCAGCGTCATGTGTACCGCCGGCCAACAATCGCCATATTTCTCGACTATAAAGGTGCGTTTACTACAGGGGATAGACCTGTTTTTTAGAGTCCCCAAACGCAGGGATAAAACAACGAAGTATGTGAAAATACTGTTGTAACCAAATCCCGTTGAGCACGAACAACGGTGAATGAATAACGCTACTAGAAACTCCTTCCGATTGATCCCCAAACGACGAACCACAAGGACCAGTGAAAATACGGACAAAGACTCCGGATAAGCAAGCTACCAGACGCCTTGCGAATTTACATGAGAAACTGGTCTGTGTTTATAGAAAATAATCGACCTTGTAGTCGCGTGAGCACACGAAGATCTATTTGAATTCGACGCCGATCGATATTTTAGTAACGGCTTGAAATATGCAAATTCTGGTAGTGAGGTCGTGTTTGTAATGGCCTAATCAATTCAATGATAAAAATGACAAAAATATGGTAATACCAAAAAAGGTAACGGATAGGCTCAACATGGTAAGCGTACAAACAAAACAGAAGACGTATCGGTAAAATAGGAACGACTCACTGATAAGTCGAGGTCTGCTGGGTTGAATAGACCACCACAAAAGAGAGAAAGACAGCGCAAGAGATGAGGTCCGGAACACGACCGACGGATAATTTCACGAGGTGTGGGATGATGAGCGTTGAGTGGATCAGCAAAAACGCGGATCTAAAATATTTCACCGTGCAACTACTTTACCAGTTCAAAAATCCGCACCAAAAAAGACAGAGACGATGCACAGTAACTCTCGTTTATTCGTGTTGACGATTAAATTCAAGCGTGAAGTTGATGGTTTCAAACAAGTGCACAGATGAAGTTAACAAAACGATATATACAAAAACGTACAAAAATGCATTATGAAGTATACCTGTGAACACTATATGTTCTTCGGACCAGATTTATCCTAACCCTAACACATACGCTCCATTTCCTTACTTCATGTCAGGTAAGGGCTTAGAATGAACTGTAACGGTTTCGGCAGCAGGAACGACCTATGTCAAGGCTGTCTACTTTCATTGTTTTTTTTTCTCGTAGACGAAATAATGGAACACTATCTGCGGCACTAACAAAATGCTACCGTGGACCTATTACATGGCAGGAAGTCTGATTGGTATTGAATGTACTGTGGAATTTGTTTTACGCCGTGCCAAACATTTAATAATGTGCTTCATGATCCCAAAGTTCAAGATTGCTGTGATGACGTAGATTTATTGTTAGGTAATGTGATCGTGGATGTAGTTGACTGCTTTGTGTACCTTGGAGGCTGCATCAGCGGCGACAGCGGAGGCGTAAAGAATGAAATAGAATCGCGTATCTCCAAGCCTAGAGCGGTGTTTGCTAATCCAATACATTTTTGGCCACAGAGAGGTTTCTCTCTGTTGCTTTGTTGCCTTGATGTTGTATGTTTGAATATAGACGTAGTTATTTTTAGTAGGTAGGTCTCTTTCCGTCCCCGTCTTTTTCTTCTTCTCTCTACCTATACAGGGTTTGTTTTTTTTCTCCGTGGTTGTGTGGCAGTTTAGCATCAGTATGAACTACTG
>LOND01003693.1:24688-40107 GCA_014220965.1 Paragonimus kellicotti
GACGATGTGAGATTGGTCTGTAATTATTCAGATATGAAGACAGGGTAGAAAGCCATAGTAAACAAAAATTTGCAGTTACATGCTGAAAGTCTTCTGTTAACATGCTCCTTACCACGAAGGCTGCCGTGACCAACAAAGAACCTCAAGATGGTTCGGTGATCGCACCACTAACCACCTAATTTACTGGTCGATATATCAAGCGCTGCACACTTCGAACGCAACTGTTCAATGCATACTGACATAAAATGGACAGAGACAATTGACATCATTTGGTTGGCTCAGATTTCACGTTCGACTACTCTCAACCAGCTGGCGAAAATTGTGGCAACTAATATTCTTTGCACGGTAGTGATAAGCCTCACAAAATGTTAAAGTCTAACAGCCGGCACGTTTCTGAAAGCTTTAATGTCGGCCACGAAAACGTCTGCAGTTCTGTGACCCTGAGGAACATTCGGTCGATATGACACAACACTTTGTAGAATTAAGGTCAAGTGGTCAAATAGAATCATGAAACGACTTGAACGTTCGTGTAAAATCACAACGATAGGTTGAAGCATTAGCATTTTGAAATATCTTGCCATTTAGGCCAGGTAATATTAGGAACGAGTGACCTTGTAGCTTCAGCCATTGAAACTATGACCACGAATGATCGGCTGGCTCCTTCCAAGTGACCATAGAGATGTAGACCAAACGCAATGAATTTTGGAAAATCATCAGCGCGTGGTACGCAGGAATGAATGAAAAGCATAACACGTGAACTAAAAACCTGATGTTCTTGGATGACACACTTTGAAAAGTAGGTTAATTTCACACACCCCACTGAGGAAACATTCAATCAAAAATAACTATAAGTAGAAAAGGTAGATGTGCCTTGATAACAGTCAAATTGAATCCGTTTGCTTTCAATTAAAGTCATGGTGGGCTTGGTTACTCTAGACGCATTTACAAACACTGCAAACACGACTGGGTAGGATGAGGATTCGGTCCGGACGTCTTTTACGTGTATCCCTTCAGAGATGAAGGTATGGGGGAAAAAAGAGTGAATTGGGCGATGAGGCAGTACTATATGGAATTGAATCATCCGGACAGACGGGACGTGGTTTACACTGTGCCATCATGATTGAAGAATCTGTGTGTAGAGCACACAGAATCAAGCGTCTGAGATACAATCAATACACTGGAACCTCGGAATGTCTTCTAACTGACAAAACTGGACCGGCTAAGAGTGCCACAACAGAATGTTTGCTCGAATCTGGTCACGTAGTAGATCCTTCGAGGACTCCTTGTTGTTCGTCAGATTGTGGAAGAAAGTACTTTTTCTCTTTCCGGGGCGGTAGTTATATGAATTAAGAAACTACCTTGATGTGAATGAAAATGAACTTAGCACTGTTTTGGTATTGCACAGGAGCCGCTTATTAGTGTTTTTATCCCTTCATACTTTCAGTATTGAGTGCTTGTTATTTTCTCCATTTTCCTACTGTGTTCATATAACCTTCTTCTTTGGCTTGCCGCGATGAATCCAATGGACACTGACTGAACACAACGAGACTGGACCTTGACGTGGTGTGACGGCTTGCGCATCTCGATGACCTATTGGGCTAAACTGGACGGTGTGGCCACCACACCGATAGTCACTCATACCAGGCAGGCCAATGGGTAGAGGTCTGACAAACCAGTCTCCTGGTCCTCCAGGTTGGGGGTTGGAAGAAGGTTGGCATCTTTTTCCGGAAAAAGTACCAGTTCTGGTACATTGCCACCCAACCGCTGCCTTGCGGTACAGGCTTTTGAGCCAAAGGCTTTGGTTGAGAACCCTAATCGTTCTCCTGTCTAGGTCTGGGCGTCCTGGCAGTATCTCAGCCCACACACAACCATGAATATTGCCCATGTCGTCCAGCGGATGGACCTCGATGAGCTTGCGAAGGTGACGCGGAGTTGGGAGTTATGTCCGTGGCCTCAGTGGATGCGAACGACAATACGGACAAGACACTGGAAGAAATGCAGAAGACAATGGAGCAGCTCGCAGCGGATGTAGCTGCCTTGAGAACAGCATCACGGAAGAACGATCGACTAGGAAGGTGAGAAAGGACACTAAAAGAAGGATTGCCCAACCCGGCGGTTTAAGAGCTCTAAAAATGAAGTGCTTCATGATTGTTATTTTTGTTGGGCGGGTCAACTAGTGTTGTATAACAGGCAGTTTCGTTGTGAGTAGTATACTACTCACAAGCGACATTCGGGAACAAAGGGCAAGCCCCAACGCCAGGAAGACGACGGACCAGAAGTGAATATTGGAATAGTGTGCACGCGCTATGGGGAAGTGCCACCAGGGCGAATGACAACGTACTGCTACCCAATGTGTGAATGCACGTCAGCCGTGCAAATGAGTGTACGTGTTCGTGGTCCCATGTTTAACATAACCTGTACGGGAGTTCGTGCAATAAACGATTTGCAGGCTAAGCGTATTTTGCGGTCATAGCAACAGAGTTTTCACTGATCCTTGTGGTTGACAGTTTGGGGATTCATCGGAAGGAGTTTCTATTAGTGTTAATCGTTCATCGTTGTTCGTATCAGTTACTGGCATTCGTGCTCAACGGGATTCAGTTATAACAGGTTGCTGACGTCAACGTTGTAGGTGAGGTCAGTGTGCAAACGTCATGTGGAACTCAGCTACATGACATGTGATATGACAAGTAATCGACGCCAACACAGCTTCTACGGTAGGTGGACCACTCAACTTCTCTCATCAATTCACTAGCAAGAATGGTGGTAGTACAGGTTCCTTCTAACCTCGTAACGACACCGCATACTTTAAATGTATAATGCTCATACCTAAGTTTCCAGCACTCTGTGAAGCACTACAGTCTAAGGAACTATCATCTGAAGAATTTAAGTAGAGCGAACAGGGCCAATCAGAACGTACAATATCGTCAAACGCACTATTTAGTAGGAAAATGGACAACTTTATTGTTAAACGTCAGTGACAAACCGTCATAAACCCTAACTATGCCCGAAGTCTCGCAATACACAATTCTCTGGCATCACCTTTTACTTGTTAAAAAGTCCGTCTGTCAACTTGATCAAAGCCTCCGCTGATGTCTAGGAAGAGAGTGAATGTCAGTCTTATGCGTGAATTGTGACGTTCAAATGTCTGGTGGAACGGGAGGGCAGTTTGTGCGTCAAGTTTAGTCAACGAAAACAATAACAGAGAACAGCTGTGATGTAATAGAAACCAGACCAGCCTTCGAAAGCTGACGCGTACACAGGACGCCAGGTTTTGTGAATGCAATGTTACTTGGCTAGACAAGGAAAATCACAGTCACTGTAGTTTGTGCTCTGCTAACACAATGTGGGCACAGAAGACGTTAACAGTGACGGCGCAAAGAGAATTAAAATAATTCCGAATAGCATACCATGAGAAAGAACTGATAATTACCTGAGTGCGTAGCTGATCATACACAGTGGATTCACAGGCATACGGTTGATGACTACTAATGTTACTATTACTGCAGAAATTTTGGGGCAAAAGCGGTCTAGATACTCTACGGTTCCAGGAACACGACGACCGGAAACTCGAAAGTATAAGTACAAAAATAACTGGTCAATCGTGCTCATCTAAAGAGGTAAACGTGGCCAATTTTATATACGACAATAATGTCTACAGCAGCCAGAGCCACAGGTATGGTCAGCATTGTCTATAGGACTGGGAAATTCGGGCACAAACGTTTTAAGTTAAATGAAACAGTTGAATACCTCTTGCTGGGTGTAGTGGGTCCGGCAATATAACCAACAGTTCAGTGGTCGTAAACGTTGACGTGTCCAATACTATCTAGTAGACAAATACCTACTTCAAATCATTACCCATTGTAATGTACAAGTATAATCCGAGGCAGTCGTGAGCGAGACATAGCACGGAAATGTGACAAAACGTGCCATGCCGCATAATTGGGATCATGGAAATAATCCATTACATAGATCGATCATTTGATTAGCAGTCGTTAGCTACTAGAATGCTGAGTGCGTCTGCATTACCAAAGAGAATGTGGGATGCTGATTTGGTGAGCATTGTCAAACCATGGTGAGCAAGTAACAATGGTAACTGTTAACTTGATATCAATTAGACAATGAAGAAAACTGATTCATCTGGAAGAGTTAAATCATATCGGAATCAGTTTACCAATAGTGTGTATGCGCATGTTTACCACAAGACATAAAAGATCGGAATGATGCCGTCAAAAAATAGAGCTAAGTAGTTAATGAGTAAAATTAACCCGAACCCAATTGACAGGTTGCATCAGATGGGTCGAATACTAGTGACAGCCCAAACACAGAAAGTAATCAACGATCAATTCGTCATCAATAAGTACACAGAATATTTCTGACTACCTTCAACTAAGATGACATAGCAACCGATGGAATTTCGGTAATATGAATAGCCAACACAGTTGACTCACGTGCGTTGATTTCAGAACCAAACCTTCCAAATTTTCGGAGAAAACTCGAGCCATTAGCTTGTTCAACGAAGCAACGTTCTGATGATGAGAAATCAGATTACGAGCCCACAAACTCACCTCGATTATGTGCTTTTCTGACAGGATAACGCGATACGGCACTTCGGTAAAATACTGTTCCAACACAGCGCGACGATGTGAGATTGGTCTGTAATTATTCAGATATGAAGACAGGGTAGAAAGCCATAGTAAACAAAAATTTGCAGTTACATGCTGAAAGTCTTCTGTTAACATGCTCCTTACCACGAAGGCTGCCGTGACCAACAAAGAACCTCAAGATGGTTCGGTGATCGCACCACTAACCACCTAATTTACTGGTCGATATATCAAGCGCTGCACACTTCGAACGCAACTGTTCAATGCATACTGACATAAAATGGACAGAGACAATTGACATCATTTGGTTGGCTCAGATTTCACGTTCGACTACTCTCAACCAGCTGGCGAAAATTGTGGCAACTAATATTCTTTGCACGGTAGTGATAAGCCTCACAAAATGTTAAAGTCTAACAGCCGGCACGTTTCTGAAAGCTTTAATGTCGGCCACGAAAACGTCTGCAGTTCTGTGACCCTGAGGAACATTCGGTCGATATGACATCAAACACTTTGTAGAATTAAGGTCAAGTGGTCAAATAGAATCATGAAACGACTTGAACGTTCGTGTAAAATCACAACGATAGGTTGAAGCATTAGCATTTTGAAATATCTTGCCATTTAGGCCAGGTAATATTAGGAACGAGTGACCTTGTAGCTTCAGCCATTGAAACTATGACCACGAATGATCGGCTGGCTCCTTCCAAGTGACCATAGAGATGTAGACCAAACGCAATGAATTTTGGAAAATCATCAGCGCGTGGTACGCAGGAATGAATGAAAAGCATAACACGTGAACTAAAAACCTGATGTTCTTGGATGACACACTTTGAAAAGTAGGTTAATTTCACACACCCCACTGAGGAAACATTCAATCAAAAATAACTATAAGTAGAAAAGGTAGATGTGCCTTGATAACAGTCAAATTGAATCCGTTTGCTTTCAATTAAAGTCATGGTGGGCTTGGTTACTCTAGACGCATTTACAAACACTGCAAACACGACTGGGTAGGATGAGGATTCGGTCCGGACGTCTTTTACGTGTATCCCTTCAGAGATGAAGGTATGGGGGAAAAAAGAGTGAATTGGGCGATGAGGCAGTACTATATGGAATTGAATCATCCGGACAGACGGGACGTGGTTTACACTGTGCCATCATGATTGAAGAATCTGTGTGTAGAGCACACAGAATCAAGCGTCTGAGATACAATCAATACACTGGAACCTCGGAATGTCTTCTAACTGACAAAACTGGACCGGCTAAGAGTGCCACAACAGAATGTTTGCTCGAATCTGGTCACGTAGTAGATCCTTCGAGGACTCCTTGTTGTTCGTCAGATTGTGGAAGAAAGTACTTTTTCTCTTTCCGGGGCGGTAGTTATATGAATTAAGAAACTACCTTGGTGTGAATGAAAATGAACTTAGCACTGTTTTGGTATTGCACAGGAGCCGCTTATTAGTGTTTTTATCCCTTCATACTTTCAGTATTGAGTGCTTGTTATTTTCTCCATTTTCCTACTGTGTTCATATAACCTTCTTCTTTGGCTTGCCGCGATGAATCCAATGGACACTGACTGAACACAACGAGACTGGACCTTGACGTGGTGTGACGGCTTGCGCATCTCGATGACCTATTGGGCTAAACTGGACGGTGTGGTCACCACACCGATAGTCACTCATACCAGGCAGGCCAATGGGTAGAGGTCTGACAAACCAGTCTCCTGGTCCTCCAGGTTGGGGGTTGGAAGAAGGTTGGCATCTTTTTCCGGAAAAAGTACCAGTTCTGGTACATTGCCACCCAACCGCTGCCTTGCGGTACAGGCTTTTGAGCCAAAGGCTTTGGTTGAGAACCCTAATCGTTCTCCTGTCTAGGTCTGGGCGTCCTGGCAGTATCTCAGCCCACGTACAACCATGAATATTGCCCATGTCGTCCAGCGGATGGACCTTGATGAGCTTGCGAAGGTGACGCGGGAGTTGGGAGTAATGTCCGTGGCCTCAGTGGATGCGAACGACAATACGGACAAGACACTGGAAGAAATGCAGAAGACAATGGAGCAGCTCGCAGCGGATGTAGCTGCCTTGAGAACAGCATCACGGAAGAACGATCGTCTAGGAAGGTGAGAAAGGACACTAAAAGAAGGATTGCCCAACCCGGCGGTTTAAGAGCTCTGAAAAATGAAGTGCTTCATGATTGTTATTTTTGTTGGGTGGGTCAACTAGTGTTGTATAACAGGCAGTTTCGTTGTGAGTAGTATACTACTCACAAGCGACATTCGGGAACAAAGGGCAAGCCCCAACGCCAGGAAGACGACGGACCAGAAGTGAATATTGGAATAGTGTGCACGCGCTATGGGGAAGTGCCACCAGGGCGAATGACAATGCACTGCTACCCAATAGGTGTGAATGCACGTCAGTCGTGCAAATGAATGTACGTGTTCGTGGTCCCAAGTTTAACATAACCTGTACGGGAGTTCGTGCAATAAACGATTTGCAGGCTAAGCTTATTTTGCTGTCATAGCAACAGAGTTTTCACTGATCCTTGTGGTTGACAGTTTGGGGATTCATCGGAAGGAGTTTCTATTAGTGTTAATCGTTCATCGTTGTTCGCATCAGTTACTGGCATTCGTGCTCAACGGGATTCAGTTATAACAGGTTGCTGACGTCAACGTTGTAGGTGAGGTCAGTGTGCAAACGTCATGTGGAACTCAGCTACATGACATGTGATATGACAAGTAATCGACGCCAACACAGCTTCTACAGTAGGTGGACACTCAACTTCTCTCATCAATTCACTAGCAAGAATGGTGGTAGTACAGGTTCCTTCTAACCTTGTAACGACACCGCATACTTTAAATGTATAATGCTCATACCTAAGTTTCCAGCACTCTGTGAAGCACTACAGTCTAAGGAACTATCATCTGAAGAATTTAAGTAGAGCGAACAGGGCCAATCAGAACGTACAATATCGTCAAACGCACTATTTAGTAGGAAAATGGACAACTTTATTGTTAAACGTCAGTGACAAACCGTCATAAACCCTAACTATGCCCGAAGTCTCGCAATACACAATTCTCTGGCATCACCTTTTACTTGTTAAAAAGTCCGTCTGTCAACTTGATCAAAGCCTCCGCTGATGTCTAGGAAGAGAGTAATGTCAGTCTTATGCGTGAATTGTGACGTTCAAATGTCTGGTGGAACGGGAGGGCAGTTTGTGCGTCAAGTTTAGTCAACGAAAACAATAACAGAGAACAGCTGTGATGTAATAGAAACCAGACCAGCCTTCGAAAGCTGACGCGTACACTAAGCAAGTCTTCAAACAACCTGATAATATGAACCTACATATAAGTTAATAGACCATCTGGCGTAAAGTGAGACTCAACAGAAACCAATGAAGATGGCGCTTGCAGGTGTTTAACACCTAGTCTCGAAAGTCCCAGTCAAACAAACGCAGCCATGTTAGAATGTAATTACTCACTTTTCGACTAGACTTTCGCCGTTCAGATATATACAGTCAAAGACAAAGACGCACACGTTCGCGTCCTGAAAGGAAGTGCGCTGAAACCAGGAAAATAACCAGGTAAAAAGTGCAGTGGATTAATAGGGTATTGAAAAATCGTACACAGGTTAAGGAAAATGAGCTGACATCTCAGCACGAATACAGTAGGCGGTATCAACTATGGTAAGTTTGCCACAGTGACCAAAGCTAAAAGACCCTCGTGCACAGTACACATCACAAGTGGCTTGTGTTGCACCACTTGTCGTTTCACTCGCACACTACGTAGTATCCAGTGTAAATCCAAATGGACAAGACCAGAAGTGTGAATGGAGACCTATGTGCTCCAGCTGGTCAGTGCTGATTATCCAGATGGTAGACTAGTATGAAAATGGAACCGGTAGCTTACAGAAACAAACAACGGATAGACTTCAATGTCAAAATCTAAACTGAGGAGAAAGATACTGAAAATATAAGGGAACTAGTCCAATATGGGAGGACATACTATTGCACGCTAGATGAGAAAAGGGAATGCAGAAATGCAAAAGTGCGTAGAAAAACAAAACAAGACATTCATCATACAATACACCAATTAAAACGAACAAAAGTTAGAAGACCCCCATGATCCATGTTTCTGAAGAGGTCAGCGGGTGATTTAATAAAACGACGGTGGCCGCTGGTTAATACGAATGAAAAATAGATACAACAGGTGTGCTTCATTTGCGCCTAATGGACCTGTCGTCTCTTCGCCTACCGTGTACTATGAGCATCTTGATGACCTATTAATCCGAGATAGCAAGGAAATTGGCGACTGCATTCATCAAAATGCAACAGCACCACAACCTATGGAACCCATAGTTCTTTCATGTACCGCGTGCTCTAATTCACGGCCGCGCAACCGTCGCCAACTAAACCGTGTCTGTTCACCTCAGTGTTCGGAACCATGTTCGACCACCGAAAACCCAAGATGTATCTTAGAGATCTCAAACGTAAGAGGCTCAGATACCGCATATTTAGCTGATATAACGTCTAGGTTTCACCGCCTCCCACTGAACGACAGACAGGCAGCTTAATGTTTATCTTCAGGCTGCGGTTCTTTCAGACTCGTACTTCAAGACGTCCAAAGGCAGAGCTAGCCTTCGTCACACGAGCTTGCAACTCACAGTTCATGGACAGACCCGTCGACAGATTGCTATCCACGTAGCAGAAGCATATGTAGTTATTCAGAATGTCTATTGATACGGATTTCAGGAGAACGCCGGAGAACGTCGAAGGAAAAAAAATGTCCTACCTAGGTTGATACCCAAACCAAACGTGGATACCGCGATCGAGAAGGCGGCGACCGGTCGTTGAAGTTCATCTTCGCAGTATGCAAATAGCGCACTATTTTCTGCAAATAACAGCATACGCGTTGTCGAAGTACGTAAAACGTTCGGGTGCCGAGACTTCGAACATTTGGCAAGCGGGCGTCCGTGTGGTATTTAAGTGCAACATCGTTCTCTGACTTCTGAAGAACAACTGTTAGACTTGCCGACAAATATAAACTAAACAATGGTTGTGGCCTAGCTAAAACTCTGCTTCACGCCAGTGGCAATGTCAAAATCATCACAGAACGATCCATACGACTGTACCTTCGACCCTCATACCCGCAATAACATTCGAATCAAACTTGACGAACTTACCTGGACATCCAAACTTACCAAGCACCGTCCACAACGCCTCACGGCTCACGGAATCAAAAGCCTTGGTGAAATCCACGAAGAGAGCATACACAGGTTGGTTGCGTTCACAGCACTGTCGAGCAGTGTCAATCATACTGCAACTCACTCGAAATCCACACTGATCCTCGAGAACATTGGTCTTCAAAACTTCCGTACTGAGTCGGTTGAGCGGGACTTTTACCGGTACCTTTCTGGTACAGCTCAGCACACTGACGCCCCGAAAGCTGTCGGTGCACTGCTGACCACTCTTACCGTCAAACAAAGGTATCGTCAAGGCATCAATGAACTCTTGAGAGACTGCTTCGTTCACTCAGATGGAGTGAACTAACTGGAACAAAAGCACGTTCTAAAACTGATCCGCCATGTTTCAGAAGTTCCACTGGCAATCTAACTTCACCTGCAGTCTTTCCGTTTCGCAGCTGTCCAACAATTCTCTGTACCTCCGCTAAATCTGGAAGCGAGAGCAAAGGACGCTACGACACATTGTTGTAGCAGGTTATGGAAGGTCATCCAATGGCAGCAGAACGGTTTGGTAGGTAACTAAAGTGCATATGTCATAGGTCCATTATGTTCTCTGGTTAAGTGCACGAAGCCAGAGTCTCCGTCAACAAATGGTTTAGTAGACTGGAAGAACAGGGTAAAAATCGCTTTCAGCGTATCGTAGAACTCCTTGCGCTGTCGGCAATCGGAGAAGCCCTGCGTTAACTCAACTCGTCTTTTTCACCAGCCGTCCCCGATTGCGCGAATTCGTTCGGGGACGTGAAGACGAAGACGCTTTTTACCCTACTGCCCAGCGACATTGTGAAATCAGCAAACGCCCCATTCCTTTCTTATATCAAGTTGTGTATCCAGATAGCTGCGTTGTGAATGTGGAATCGGCCCGGCCGTTTGTCGCTGGATACCGACGTTCTCGACGACTGCTGCTGTGACCTGTTCCTGAATGTATTGCTATATAGCGCCAGCAGTAGTGGACAAACGAGCGGCTTTCAGACGAACGACAACTGCAGGCTGGAAACCATTACCGGTCCTTAAGTTCTCCAAACATTTGGCATCCAGTTTCAGCTGTTGTCGAGAGGGTCTACAATAAACAGACTTGCATACATGAATAAATATTTTGGTCCTGACCAGCCTATGATCTGTGCTACATTCAGCACCGCGCATCACTCACGTGATACGCACTTCACACTTGTGCCAACACGTAGTCACGCAAATCATGATGACCACTCCACGGGTCAGTCCACGTCGTGATATCGGTCGCATACAACTGGAATCGAGTGACAGCCAACTCGTAAGTAACACACAGGCAGAGCAGATGATCGTTATCATTATTGAGTGAACCAATGCTGTGGGGTCCGAGGATACCCTATCAGGCTGTCGAGTCGCGTCCAACCCGCGAGTTGAAGTCACACAGTCGGTTATTCACTGACTTCGAGCGTACAGTGGTGAACAGCGCATCACAGAACTGGTTCTGTGTATCATCAGTGTAACAGTACAGTGTGACCGTACACACTACGAAATGTAACAGATTTACTTCGGCCAAGTCGAAGGCCCACGGATGTGATTGTGAAGGTGATGTCAGGCGATTCGCGTATCATTAAAGGATTGATGTGGTCAGTGACTGCGAAACAGATACCGTGCTCCCAAACACCGTCTGCGGGTAACTAATTCGATAGAGAGTGTGTTCAGCACATGCGTCTTGGAGCTTGCCTTGATCAGTAAGCCTTGTCTCAACCAAGACCGCAACATCAAAGTCATAAGGCCCAGTTCCATGGTGATCAGTGCAGTGCGGGGTTCCGGTCGTCCGGTTATACATCCATCCAACAACGCACGCACATTCCATGTCTAGACGGACTGTGCCTCGCACCCTTGGTGTATCTCAGGTTGGAAGTCGTGTTACTGAAACCTGTCTGAACGATGTCTCCTCTAGAATTCATGTTGGCGGGGTCACTCGGGGAGGGTTTAGCAATAGCATCTTTTCGCTTATCCACTCTGCTGGAAATAGCACATCGGGCGATTCCCTTTATCTTGCATGAAGGCCGATGCATGACCACATTCGATTTACGTTGTAATCTCATTGTTTACGTGGGCTTGGAATACTGCCAGGATGCCCAGATAGGAGAATGATTATCGCTTTCAATCAGAGCTTGTACCAAAACACATATTGTAGTGAACGCTAACGAGTGCTACTTTTCTGGGACAAAGGGTCAGCCTCATCAGGAGAATGGGGACGGTGTTAGCCGAACTCCAGTCATTTGCAACAGCTTCACTGATGAAGAGTTTCAAAAGCAGAACCGCCAAATCTTAAACTGAGGTTGGAGCTCCATCTACTAAAAGAGCAGGAAGGGGTTCGTCTAGATTAGGCGTCGTGTGACGTTTCAGAAACTTGACCTCAAGTGGGAATTCCGTTTCCGAGGACAGAGAAACATCAACAGACCGAATGAGCACAGGCAGGATCTGAAGGCGTAGTCAATGGTGCAGGTGGCCAGTTGGAGTGATGGTGGAAGTGCTCAGCCCTGCATTCTAAACATCGTTGCAGCTTGTAAATAGGTTCACCACTGACTTCCCAGATTACCTCACTCACACCTGACTTTCCGCTACCAGTTGCTCGGGTAAGATGGAAAAGCTTCCGAGAGTTCCCGGTTGTGTCCGCTGTGTCCAGCATACCTCGCGATCCTCTCGTAGTTGCTTCCGGAGCTCCAAGCGAGTAGCCTTGCGGGCCGAGTTGTACTCACTGCTGAATGGAATATTCCGGCGAGCGTCGAGAAGTTCCAGTGATCGCATAGAGACCCAGCGGTTGGCAGCTGAACGAGTAGTAGTACCACACGAGGCAGTACCGCACTTATGCATTGCACGCCGTATATGTGCCCAATGTGCTTCAATGTCATCTGGTGAGTGAGGACCTAGACTAGAGGCAAGCGCACACTGGTAAGCGTAAAGCGCCTGTTATCCGGCTAGTTTAAGTGTCAATTTGTGGTTGACAGCGAAGTGGCCTCCCACCAAAACGCAAAGCGAACTTGGCACATAACAGTGCATGATCGGAATCCACGCAGGTGCTCCAGATTGACTTGCAATCTTGGAAACAGCCACGCCACCGATAGCTGACGGCCATATGATTAATGTATCCACGATTGACTCGGCGTGGTGCATTGTGCCTAGAACGTTGAAAATTAGTACCTGCCAGAAACAGACCGTTATCAGCACGTGGATGCAACAAACGTTCATCGTTCTGTTTCCGATGAGTACCGTAAGAGTGCGAGTGATCTAAGTCACCATCGTTAGCGCTCAGCTTGCCTACTTGAGCAGTCAAGTTTCCAGCTAGTACAACAACGCCCATACGCCGCGCGATGTGTAGGTTAGTAAGCTGGTGATAAAAACCCTTCATTGGTTGCGTCTGGACTACCGACTGCGGGGGAATATGGCGCAACAACAAACAAACAACGTCTGTGATGTGCGCCTGTGAATGCCCTAATCTTACTTTCGAGTCTGAGAGCAAAAATACGGCTATTGACAGGAATCCAGTCAAACAGCGTCTTCCCTGCGTATGCGCTTAGGATAATTCAAACACCGGCTTGACCAGTGACTTGGAGCCGCAGTGTCTCCGGATAAGCGCACATTGTACGCGCATGCTGAGACAGTTGACTGAGATTAAAGATGCAGCACTGAGCTAGAATCCTGAAGCCGTGTTCAGAAAGACAACAGATATCGATGGCGAGGGTCTCCAGAGTATGTGCGAGAGCTGCCTGTTGACCTAGTTGCTTAAGTGTTCAGCCAGCAAAGGTGGCAAACTTAAGTAGTGTTCGCGGGACGAGTAGGGGTTTGTATCCTTCAGGCAAAGGAACCGTGTGTTTGATACACTATCTGGCTATGACTTACCTCGCGAGCGGCGAATGAGGTAAGTCTCTGGTATGTGTGTAAGAACAGGATAAGGGGGTCACCAAATAGATTTATTAAACAAAAGAGAAGGAACCGAGACAAATTGATTTGATATGGTAACGTGACATGTGAGTAAGGCCGGTCGCCGACACTTCCGCCAGAGTTGTGACAGGAAGACGACAAAATTTACGATTGACTTAAGTTTGAGTTCATAATTGTGTGGATAAGATACTTCTCGGTTGCCTAGGTCGAAGAAGGAGGTAGGCTTGAAGGACCCCATTCGAAGTTTTTTGCTCAAAAGAAACCCAACCCACAAAGCAACGGGGCGAAACGCGGAGTACAGTCCACTGAGGATCGGTAGTTATTAGTAGTTCAGTCCATACGCTCTTCGGATGAAGTTCATTCATCCAGGATGCCCAATGCACACTGCAGGAGGTTGCGATGTAACCTGATGTAAAATATCCATCCAGCCAGGGAGTTCAAGACCGACAAGACTATTGAGATGCATACCTCTTGCTGCCAGGGACGGTTTATCAAGTTGGTTCATACGCCTTTTGAATGGAGTCCTTCTATTCAAAGTATCTGGCACACCTTGCGTACCCGTTGGAGCCAGGTACTACAGTTCGTTCATCCTCGATCTACTGGCCTGCCTCGTATGAATGACCCTGTAGGTGTGGACATTGCTCTGTTTAGTTTAGCTCACTAAGGTACCGAGATCTTCGAGTACATATAAGCGCAAACAAACAAATGATCGCTCACGGGAAAAAAAACCGCGATAAGCGCAGTCAAATGAAACGAAATAACAGAACTTGAAAAATCACGTGAATTGCAAATGCGCCATCAACACATACAACAACCAGGTATACACAGCACACTGACATCATCGACTGTTCCTCTTCGGCCTATGAGACATGGTAGAACTTAGGAGAACCGAATCCCTAGTCAGTATAGCCCTCCAAATCAACACGGTTCACAAGCCTGACCATCACGCAAAGGTAACAGATAAGCACGAATACAGGCACGCACATATCATACCTTGTGGACACCCAAGGTGCCGAATGGGAGTGGCTTTCCGGTTTTAGTATCCAAAAGCAGTAGCTCACAATCAATTATTAGTTGGTCGGCAAGGATGAAAGCCTTCGGAATATAAGGTTCTACATGCGACACCTAAGGAGGTAATGAGAAAACAGAGAGGTTGACTATGACACGGTGAAAGGGGCGTAAATACTGTATCCAGAACTATTAGAAGTAAGATTGAGGGTTAAAAAAACTGACCATAAACCAGATTTCGTATTCGTTAAATAATCATCGTGCAACTGAGCGTCTCTATGTGTGGTCAAAAATATGCGCTTTAGAAACCAACAACCACGCCCACGAAGAACACAAGTTAAATCAACTTCGAAGCGGACTCAAAGATACCGTGCTTCGAGATATTGTCAGACTTGGATGGTTCGACCATATACTAAACCGCTATGTCGAACATTGTTTTCTGACTCCGCGCTTCATTAATGTGAGGTAAACAAACGACGACCTGTCACAAATAAGTGAATGCAATTACCAAAGAAGCAGCCAGCACTGATCTTGTTAACCTCGCATTTTCAGATTCTCACGACACGGTGGGCCGGTGATTAGAACTAACAAGGCTCAGTAGCGCAACTGTTGCCACCGTTTTGTTGAATTATCCGTGACGTAGATGTAACTGACGAAATGGAGCAAAGAAAATAGCAAAAAAGCT
>LOND01003693.1:40207-51138 GCA_014220965.1 Paragonimus kellicotti
GCGTACGCGACCATCCATCTATATACCTGGGTATGACATTACGAGCATGTGGCTATAATACAGCAGAAAAGGAGAGCAAGCTAAACTGCATATCGAAGCACTTTTGTAGAGAGAAGGCATTTAACAAAGCACAATCTTAATTGTCCAACACGATAGTTACCACGCTACGCATGGCGCTCGCGTTTATGAGTCATCATTCCAGTCCACAACACGCCCAGGTTTCCGCTCACACGTCGTGTGCACTTCTGCCCGGTTTACGTGTGATCGGCGCCTTCTACCGGGGGGTCCGTCTGCCACTCCTCGTCCGTTTGATCTTGTTGAGCGATGGCTCGTCCGGTCGCTCGTGTTGTCCGCAATCTATCCACTGTGGGCTTTGACCGTATTCCGCGGCCGTGTCGAGATATTCCTTTGAGTGTTGGAATAACCGCCCCCGATCAGGTCATCCATCTTATTTTGCCTGCCATGCCTCGCCCGTTGATCCGATCCAGTCGAGCGATGACTCATCCGGTCGCCCACGTTGTCCCCGATCTGCTCGCTGTGGGCTTTTGGACGGACCTCCCCCGCGTTGAGGTATTCCGCCAAGTGTTGGAATACTCTCACCTCCCGCTTGATAATCCACCACAACATGATACGTCAAATGAGATTCCGGATTCATGTTATTCAGGCCAAGTTGACCCTACTGCTAACACCAACTTCGACTTAACCGTCGATCTCATCTAATGAGTACAAATGAACAAATATTATCATCGAGACCACCTCCACGTTTCTTGTTTCTTTCTAGCTATTCAAAAGCAAATCCAGCACGTGTAAACGTAAATGCAAACATTGTATGAGCCTGCGAATGCAGACAGGCTAGATAAGACATTCGGGTGAATACGAACATGAGATAATTATCACCGTCCAGATGTGAAACCCGTTTGAAGAGCTATCGCCGCACACGTACAACACACCAAACAAATTTCAAACAGTTCCATCGAGGTAATAATCAAAATCTACCAAAATTTGAATAACTGACCATCACCCATAGTGTAGCAACGATCACTCCGATAGAGGGTGTCCACACCGTACCGTAATAACATACCCTACTGGTTATTAGGTCGCAGCCATGCCTAGATCAAAGCGTGTTCAATACACTGAGCCAGTGCACCACTACATGGCTGTATCGACGACGATTCCTTGTCATCAAGTCCTCCTTTTCATCCAACCTACCCAGGGAGTATGATGTCGTCATTATAGTACCCAAGGATATGCAAAAAACGAAACTCACCTTGCGTAAATCATCTTAGGTAGCAATGTTCGTATATTTCAAAACCAAACAAGGCAAATGTGCATGTATGCCCCCACGTACAAGTATGGTAACAACACAAACCTTATTGGTCGGGATAGCTTTCAGACTGCGAGAAAAGAAGGCGAATTTATTACCATCCTTGTGAATTTGAACGCGTTCCCCATCGTACTTGATCTCGGCCAACAAGTGACCACCAGGTTCGACCTTGGACAGTGCATGTGTAGCGGAGCGACACGCCTCAGGCAAGCATAGGTTTGATTGGAGTCATTAGACGGATTCCGGTGTTTAACTCGCGCGAGAATTTTGGTTTTCTCGTCGAGCTGTGTCCAACATCCGAGCCGACTAAACTTTCAGAGTCTGACACTTTACGAATCACCGCCTGGAGGTCACGGGATGCTTGAAATGCAGCGTAAGCTTGAGGATGTAGGCCATCCAAACTAATCAAAGGTGAAAAAGTAAGTTCGGACAATGTCATACACAGAGAAATGTACAAACCTCATAACAGCGCATACACTCTTGGACAGAAATGAACAATGTAGTTTACAGCGACCAGTCCCGATGGATCGAACATGCACATTGCACACTCAGAAGGCAAATGGCCAGGGCCAGATGAAATCGGTAAGCGATACGATTCACCCCACTTTCAAGTAATTGCGTTCGTGCACCGGCATCAATCGCCTAAGTTACCTCTACCGAATACTATTCATTCATCGAATAATTCATTCAAGATATCGCGAGTGTCGCAAACAGTTAAATAAAGGATGAAAAACTTAAACAGTACGAATTCGCTCTGATAAAAGACATATTTTCACTATAAGACGACGTTAATCCCCATTCGGGTCGGTTATTCTGGACGGACAATAGCGGTAGTAAATATTCTTCTGGTAGGTTTAATTATTAAAACCACGTAGCTAAAACTATCACTCTTGTGCACCAGAAAGACCAATCCAAGGGTTGCAGTTGGCATGCTAGCAACCCACACATGGACTGAATGACCGTCACCTCGCAACATGAGAAGTCTCAAGCTGTTGTTGAATAGCTCATCCCATCTTCCACCCAACTTTTTGTGGTGAAACGGTAATTTATCAGTCTGTCTTCCACATTCCAACCGATCACTGAAATGTCATCTTCGATAGTTGGCACGCCTGACCTGAGGGAGCCGTATCCGGTCGAGTGAAACGTTAACTAAGTGAGTGAATGGTATAAACAGCACGGGTCACGCAGTCACTCGATCAGCACACCAACAAGTAAGCTACGGCGACAACAGAAATAACTAGCGGCTTGATTCACCCTGAATGAAGTAGGCGCTCAGCTCGGAGCACATGTAAAGTGGCAATGAGCTGCAATTACAAGCGGTGTCTTTTGATGTAAACTTCAGGTTACATAAGCAAGGTCACATATCTTTAGTCAATTTTGTTGTTCGAGGGTGTACAGAAATTGCCGCACAGAAAAGGTGCACAGGTTAGGAGCAGCGCCTACGCAATGCAACGACACGTTGCTTGACACCTGTGTACGTTAAAGTTGCTGTTTTTTTTACAACGGACTTTAAGAGTCCAGCAGAACTTTATGAGAGAAGTGTCGGCGAATGTGCACTGGCAGGTGCACACAAGCAAACAACCGTCCAGTGAGGACACATTGCCGCGTTGTTCACGCTATCCCACTCGGTTCAGTGAAATATGGTAATATCATTCCCAAATGATGTTGTCAAGTCCACCGTTTACACTTGATACAATCGGCACAGGCCAGGTGTGTGAACTGCAACGGATCGCGGCGTTAAATTCCAGCGTTTCTCAAACCATGACAACCCCAGATTGGTTGCTGCCTTACTATTCTATCCAATAAGCTCACAATGAAGAGTTGCTTAATCGAATACATACATATCCCGGGCTTGAAAAAGCGAACTAGGAAACTAAGAAACCAAGGGAAAATGACGTAAGGAAGAGTATACTGACCAACCAACTGCCTTAAGAAAACATTGTCAATAAGATTTAATACGTGTTAAACAGGTAGGTCAGCCTATACGAGTGATTCATTCCGACGCTCTCTTTCGTGTCGGAATTAATACGAGACCTCTTAAGCAGTCCATACGAAGCATGAGGCGTGAACAATAGCCCATAAACGCCGTATGATAAACATACTCAATTATGCAATTGAGGCATACTACTTAGCGGCGCAAATGAGTAGTATGACATGAGTACAGAAGAAAAATACGCACGCTTAAACTTATGGTAGGTTTGAGCGGCAGAAAAACAGAACCTAAGATCGACAATCAGGAGCCTGTGTTCTGCGTAGGGCACAGTGTCACGGAAACTAGTGCTGCACAATTGGCAACTAACGCGGAGACATACCATTCGTGTAAAACAGTGTATGCGATTGTTGCGTATTTTCACGTAACTTGAAACGGGTGTCTGACAGTGAACAACTACCTGGGTCAAGCATTTTTTACAGTCCCAACACTACGATCACATTGTCATCCGATGCAATCAGTATGAAAAATGGCCGATGTAACATTAATTTACCTTTCGTTCGCGCGTCTCAAGTTATTTCAAATGTGACCTACCCTCTTCTTATAAGCTGTAACATCAATGAATCGCTGAATAAAATTAAAATATTTATCTAGCGATTCGATTACAGTCTGTTGTACTCACCCTACGTAGTCAGGGACTTTTATCCAACGGATAAATCATTTTGAATGTATACTTACTTATTGAGTTTGGTCATTACAGAAATATAGAGAGCAAAAAACAGTTTTTCAATTTTCCTCAGACGTTGGCGAATGTTGCTGAAGCTGATCGTAAAGATTTTCGAACTGGGCATACAACCCAAGTTCTTCAATTTTCTTTGGTGATATGGCAAACTTCAATCCTAAGAGAGAGCTTCCATTTGAGTCCGTGTTAGCGTTTCTGACGACAGATTGGTAACATATCTATCCAACACTTCAGGAAATGAAGTCGTATTTGTCCAATTTCAAATACGACTTCATTTCCTGAAGTGTTGGATAGATATGTTACCAATCTGTCGTCAGAAACGCTAACACGGACTCAAATGGAAGTTCTCTCTTTAGCATTGAAGTTTTTCAACTTGCCAAGGACTCGGGTGCACATATACCCGTGGGAAACGCTTACAGCAGGTTTATGTAAGCATATCCGTCGTTCACGATTTTCCCGGCTAAAAAAGTTGCATACGAAGCAACCGGACATACATTTATTAAAGTTTGCGTCATAACCATTGAATCGCCACGTGTTCTCAGCGTCAAGCTGCTTAAAGCCCTTCCAGTATGGTTATCTCAAGCCCAAAGTTAGCATATACCCCTCGCGACAGAACTATAAAACCACCGAACAGTCTGTAAATATTTTAAATAAATACGTAATAGAGTGCCCAACCTTCGTGTCGAATCGTCTGAAGTCAACATATACCATAACGGTTTGAAGCGAACTGTCACCGGTTAATTCATAATGAGTTAATGGAAAGTCGTAAGATTAACCGTGATAAAATAGCATAACCACTTTGACATGACGTCGTGGAAGCAAGTAGGATGTTGTGCAGAACATGTCTAAACGATACGCTGAGATTCAAAAGCTGGGTTGAGAAGTATAGATTTTAGCAGCTTTCTTCGATAGGCTACATGCTGAAGTAGGCCAATGATTTTATTTTGATCATCTCTGCGACTTTCTTTAATAACTCATTGCCAATGACAACGGCCGTTGAATTACGTTCCACCGTAATAACGCGTGAAAATTTCGGCTAATTCATCACCATCATTATCATTTTAAGCACTCAGCAGTGCACGTTAGTGGATTATGAGACCATAGGTTAGTAAATAAATGGAAATGTAGGAAGGCGGAAAACTAAACAAAAATTGTGGGTATTCATTAGCAAAATTCGAAGGTCATACGGATGTAGGCTCACCATAAGCTGTGGCATATTGCTGTGTTGGAGAGTGTTTCCAAATAACGATGTGTATGATCGCGAGCTCCCAAACCTGGCAGGCGACATATACTAACTTTGTTCATCGAGGCGATTAGGGCTTTTATAGCTTACGGTCTCACCCAGTCTCCATGTTTCTTCCAACCGTCTGCAGCTGTACTGAACAATGCGCAACATAACAGACGTTCCGTACGCGTACGAAATACGTAACTCAACAAGAGAAGGTTGCGTATTTTCATTATCTCAGTTATCGGTCGCGAACGGGAATTATGCAAAACAGATGCAGATGGACTATCGCAGTGCTCACACAACTGGCCCGCTTGATGGCGACAAGTGGTCGAATGTCAGGAGTCTATATGCATTTTCTACAACGAAGGACCGGGTCTCTGATCTGTACAGCAAAACTGAGTGCATGTGCACGCATTGCGAGAATTCGATTTAATCATCAGTCACACGTACGATAACGGAAGTATACGTAAAATGCTGCGATACCCTATATTTGTATCCCAGGTTGTATATATCGTAATTAAGATTACATGAAACGATACGCCTGATTGTTAGCAATGATTGTGCCGTAGTTCTAATACAAATCGTCTAGATGAGAAGGTTCGAAACAACCACGACTGAACTATCCGTTATCTTTAGTCGAAAAGTTACCAACTCTATTGATTAAAAAATTGAGTGAGGTTCTCTTGAAATTATGTAAAGTGGTGCAGACAGACCATTCCTAGTCTAAGTGCGTTGTTATCAGCCATGTTTATCGTCAGGAACAAGACAAGGCAAAAAATGGGGCAACAGTGTTTAACTCACATTTGTTTGCATCCAGCATTGATCCGCAAATCGTGACAAATGAGTCGTATCAGACTGACCAAATCCCTTACCGTACATTTTCGAGTCACTGTTGTCAACAGCTGGAGTCGATCCGGTTCTTTGCTTGCAGCTGACAGCTTCCGAAGAAATGTGTCAACCTGGAACCAATAGTTGACAGATAAAGATAAGGACGAGAGGTTAGGAGGACTTGAAGACTATGAAAACTACTGACGTTTGATGAGTATTTTGATAGGTAGCATTACCGTACAACCGAATCCCAGAATCCCGATCGGTAGCGGAAAACAAGTTTTAACCTTACGCATGTGAACCACCAACTACCAAGCATACGCGGTTGCGAGTTCGAGTTCCGATTACGCTGACTATCAGTGTTCCATAGGGTGGGGAAATTTGAAAATAACCACAAGTGGTATGTGGCAAACGTCTTGCGATGTAAAAAGTCAAAGCTGTACACGCTACGATAGCATCTGTTGTCATGTGACCTGAGACATCAATGGAATGCGCTGAGTTTACAAGCTTGGTCGGAAGAGTCTGAATGCAACAGAAGGAAAACGAACTACTGTGGGAGACGATGGTGTAATCAAACCCGCATAAACTAATGAACGCATCCGTAGTTATGTTGTGTATCTCATTCTCCGTACGACAGACATTTTTAGGTTGATATCAACGTTTGCTTTCACGTCACAAATAAAACCCGGTGTAAAAGTTAAACGTAGCTACTATGTAAAAACAGATGCACATGGAGCTGCATCGTACAGGGGGCACACTAAACAAGCACTAACCGTCACTTGTCCACATGAGATCGGGTGTCACCAACAGATGCATTTATCCGAAGGGGCGTACTTACCGAATGGTTGAAGTCAACACAGAACTTTCGAATTCGTTTACTGTGTTTTTTTAACTTATGCGTATTGATGATCCCACATATTCACGATTGTACTCAAATCAGGTGTACGCGGTCTCGGTCACTTGGACTCACGTTCTAACTCTACAGGAAACACGTAATGGAAGATTGCTACAGTGGGACCCCAAAGACTGTCTGAGGCAAACAGAGACAAATATAAGATATCTAGTATTAGGACGAGATTTTTCAAATCTTATCACTCCCTAAAAACTCGACAGGTCAATCTTCTCATTGGCCGATGAGACATCCGATGTTTTTGACATTTCGTTAACAGTGAACACTGATTGGGTTGTCCACAATAAGCTTTCTTCAACATAACAAACAGTATACACTTTTTACATGTTAGTCACACACTTAATGTAGGCCAATAGTACGATGAATACCTACAAAATGAAGGGCTACTCTCCAGTCAATACGTTCGAAAATTTGAAGCCCTTTGGATTGCAACACGATAGACTGGCACAGCCGGTTCGGTCTGCAATTATTTTCTCGCTCTGTGGTTACAAACGACATCCTTCTCCTTGCTCTCCGCTCAAGTGCCTTAGCCTTCCCACGATTTCTTTTGGAAATTTGATACGAGCATCACCCGTGTGACTTCCTTCAGCCCTCTGAGATTGGTTGAACGGTTTCGCTATTGCAGTCCACCACCTACACGGACGTGAACATGAAATGAGTGCTTTGTTGTTATATTCAGCTCAGATTAGAGTGTACGGGGAACTGTCTGACATCATCATAGACAGCAATACATCAGTGGTTCACACTGATGCTTGACTGACACGTTTAGCACCAAGAACTGCATGTGTCAGGGTTGTTAACTTTCAGCATTTATGTACAATATTATATAGGTGAAAAAATGGAAGATCATTTCTCACATCCACAGGATGTCAGTGTGGATCTACTACCTGGTGGGAAACTGATTGACCTTCACCACAAACATTTTCGAGCAGCTCAGGTGATATTAGACAGTATCCCGCTTTCTGTAATGTTTTGCGACGCGGCATACAATTTCAAAATGCTTTTGAAAAGACGGGAGTTACTTAGATCTAATGCTAGATAGTGAAGCTCCAAAAGTTGTCAACCAGTTTGTTCATATGAGGTTGCATCGGAAGCGGCGCAGGACACAGGAAGAAATAAAGGTTCACTGTTCCGAGTCTGGGGCAACTTTCGACAACCTGGATAACCTCTGACGAAATGGAAGCACAGTACAGGAGTTCAATATTTGCATATATAAAGTAGCGATGAGAGCAGTGATATCCTACGACCGCCAAACATTGTCCCTCAGGATGGAGGACGTGAGCCGGTTTTAAATAGTCAACTACCGATGCATGTGTTCGGTCGTACGCATCGGGTGGCATCGACGGACCAGCAAAGAAAATGCGAAGAAGCTAATACTTGGTTAAGTGAGTTCATTCGTCCAATGTGCGAGAATGCACGTAGGTACTAAGACTGTCGATTTATTGTTTGTCACGTCAGACAACCTCTACCGACGGAGCAGCGTTAAGTTCAAGGTGGACATGCGATGACTAGTTGAAATAAGTCGGGTACAACGTCAGAGACACGGCCCTGATCACTCTTAAAGAAAAAAGACGTCAAGGGGGAGGTGAGCAACCAAGTGGAATGACGTGTAAGTCGTCGTCATTTTTGCAGTTAATGATGTAGAACAATGGAAGTAGCAAAGGAGCTAACTGTCAGGCATCATCTTACATCCGCTTACAACGTGGCCACTTGTTTGTGAAGTGTAAGCAACTTGACAGTGAACGTTTAATTAAAAATAGAGAGTTCCTGTATCAAGTCACGTTCCTCCTGTCCACTAATTTTGAATCAGGGCTTATATCAACAACTGACGCTCTGTCATCGACGAAGATGAACATCCTACAATAGGAGCAGTCACGAAAATCGGGACCTGAGTACGCCACCGTATGATCGATAGACGGACATCGTCACTACTGAGCTAGCATGAGCTCTTACCTACTTGCCAAAGGATGAAAATAACAGAACAAACTATGAATTTCCGTTGAACTATGATTAAGTGAGAGCGTCTAGTTTTTGATCAGGGCTGTTTGAAAATTAATCAGACAGCACAGCACAGATGCGATGAAAACACGATATGTAAAGTTGAAAGCAGTAACACTTCTCAACAACCCAGCCTATTTTCCGTTTCATTTGTCCTATTGATTTCTTTAACACCTAAACATCGCATGGGTTGATGTTAGTTAAACTTCCTCAAAAGCCGGTACCATAAAAGATCGGGTGTCTACATGTTAAAGACACAAAGGTGACGATAATAGCCATCTCGACTAAGCCGAGAACGCCCCGCAGTAATGTATACTAGAAATTGAATATTACCCACATTTGGCCGTGGCCTTCTCATTCTGGTAGATTTTACGAACCATCTCTTCCGCTCTTGTTCGAGCTCACCACTGTTGTGCACCATTGCTACGACTGTCCGTCGTGCTAATGAGACGACCGTGTTGATCATCACATCAGGGAATTCTTATTGCCATACTCAACAGGTTAACTACAGAAGCATGAGTGATGTTCAGGTTGCTGGAAAGTGTCAACACGATTACCTCATGAAGCGGTGAATCGGAGGTCAACTAATAGGTTGTAAGATATCCGCACCAAATTTAGTACGAATGAAGTCAAACAGTTTGGGCGTCGTGTTTAACATGTTATTGATAAATGGATTGAGAATAACACAACGTTATGAGCAAGTGTAACGTAGAGTATTACAACTTGCTCATGACGTTGTTATTCACAATCCATTTATCATCAACTACTATGTGTATAAAGAACATTTACTGACGGGTTTAAAGAGAGTGGAACTCGAACACATGATGGCTGAGTCGTCTACCTAAGTGTGAACATTAAGTTCAAGTGTCAATGGCGCTCCATCTATATCGACCAAATCCTCAGAGGATGTATACGTCAAATTGAAACAGTTACTTACCTCCTGAAGTGTGAGTGTGCTTTTGTATGCAGGACATATTGCGCAATCAGTTGAGGCAAAATAATCGCCAATAGTCGTTGCGGCATCCTCCTAGGCATGAAGCAGTGAATGGATACTTGAATGCAAATGATGAACAAACTGCTTTTTCTAGGTCGGATAACATTTCATCCTTGTCGCGTTCGAAGACCTGACTGAAGAGATTCACCAGCTGCTTGTCTTTGATATAATACACTAGTTTCGATTCTTTCGGCAACAAGCAACGAAACAACACGTCCAAATCTCCTCCAAAACCATCTTTATAGATGAATTGTGAGCAGAAGAAAGCAGCTCACATTCACTGGAATCATGTAAAAAATCGGATATTATTTTTGTGCGATGTTTGTGTCCAGTCGTCATTCGCAGTCGGTCACACAGAACAGAAAAGTCTTCCATGAGTGCAAGTTTCTAAAACTTATAAGACAGACATGCAGAGAGAAAACACCAAGCGAGAAATCCATCATAAAATGATTCAGTGCTTTTGAGGCACTTTTTCTAGTCTCTATCTTCTTTATTTGGAATACTGTAGAGTCACAACTATGAGAATATTTCTGCTGTATTTATATGATGTCCTGCTTCATCAGTCAGGCTCCTGATAGGAATCTGACCGCTCCCTTTCGACCTGTCTGACATGGCTTTACCTGGTAGCTTCCTTGATCAGTGCAATGCACAAGCCTGATCATCACATCAAGGATGGTTACTCCACCGATACAAGTTCATGAAAGTGTTGCAAGTGTGAGCCACTGCAAGACACCTCACACGCGGTGCACTTGTCTAATACATACAGGTTGAGTAGTTGAAACCACCCGTCCCTCTGTTTTGTCCAACCATATATAGGTGCACGCACGTTCCGTTAGTGTTGGTCTCAAATACAGTCCAAATGTACTCGTGACAACCACATGAAATGTTTGGCTACTGTATTAAGTGGTTCGTTTCTGACTGACTGAATCATTTTATGATGGATTTCTCGCTTGGTGTTTTCTCTCTGCATGTCTGTC
>LOND01003694.1:38312-51643 GCA_014220965.1 Paragonimus kellicotti
GTAATAATGAGCAGAACTTTTTCATCATGCTTATAAAACATTATCGAGAATATGATAGATTAAATTAAGTGACCAACCAATTCCCAGAGCTGAATAAAAGCGCAATAGTCCGGCCGTACAAATTTGAGAAGTAACTTCCTTGCACCAGTTGTTTATAGCTAGAAATCGTGTGTGACCATGAAAGTTACGGTTGCCGCAATGCCATCACAAACCTAATCTTCCTACTCACTTTCTGGAAACGTGTCTTAAATCTTCGGTTTGTCTCCCATTTTCTAAATTGGTTACCAAGATTGGCTTCCAAGATTGTGCTGTCGTGTGCAAGAGGTAGAACAAAGTGCACCTTTCGGTAAAAGACGGTGACCGAATGAATGATCAATAGAGATCAAAAGTCACGGGTGTTATCGAGAAATGATCAGGTGCTTCAAAAGAAACCAGCAGTCAAGTGTAGACAGTCATGCTCAAAATACGCACATTTAACAAATGTACTTATGTTATAATGCAGTTAAACGACATAGCACACTCTGCGGTATTCATGTCTACGACGCACCAGTCCTCTTGCATTTATGTTCTGTTTAACCCGGTATATGAAGTTTTGAACTAGAGAAAACATTTGATTTTATTTTCACTAGATAAAATACACCTTCCAATCTTTAGCTTCGCGCATTAATTTTTTATATGAATTATGTTTCCGAGCATTACGACAACGTCTATTTATATCGAGTATTAATTGCTGCCCATTATCAGACTACATTTCTTGTACTTAATGCATATACCTTCAATGAAGTTTCCTTGCACCTTAACTGTTTGAAGTTTATCAAGTTGCGTGTTATTATTTTCAAAACGTTATGTTTAACCTCAGTCCGCCTCTGTAATCTTGTTCGAGGTTGAGGTTAACGGTTAACTGGATCGATCGTCGTGAACGTGAACAAACTTTGCAGACCTATTTGTCCACCCACTATTTTTCTCACAGTAACCGTTTTTTTGTGGTAGACGTGTACGCACTATTGACGTTCTCTATTTGAGCCAACGGATATACTGATGAAGTTGCTAGGGAGAGAGATGAACAATATTTTCTTCTGAATTGGCAACTGCCTGCCACCGAACGACTTGGAGTAGCAAGCGAATTTGACACTTTTCCCTGCATTCACATGTGCGTGTATATCTTTTATTTGTTCGGGGAGGTAAAAGCGGATGTTTTTGCTTGCCCATCAAACTCTGCATCTGTCGTTTTGCAGCGCTTCGTCTAGATTTTTTAGATCTCATAATAATTCTAAAGTTTGAAAACGCTTTTTATCAGTATTGCCGCATACTTTTAAAGCAAAACTAAGGCCGCTGGTGACGAGGTTGTAATCGAACTAAAATAATTATAGAGAAAAACATCTTCATCGAGGTTTATTTAGTTCTACTACGCAGGTTCACTGGTCGGTATCCCTCCATACATAAAACCATTCAACTGTGTTTTACCTTCAACACTGACGTTGGGTGTGGTAGTCAATTTGGATGCGTTCTGGTTCAATAAAATTATGTGGGAATAAGAAAACACACATTATAGTCTACCTTTTTGTGTGTTCTCTGTGATTCAACGTTCCCAGAAGGTGAGTTTGCATTTTTGAATAAAAGATTTAGTGATGAAGTGAACAAACTTGTGTGGTTTTCAGTCGAATATAGTGCTACTGATAGTAATCTACACAGAGGACGGTTATGTTTACAATATTTACCAACTCACACGCTATTTACTATTCACGAGTGTATACAGTCTACAATTCAGAAGTCGCATTGCTTGAAACAGCAAATAATTTGCTCTGAAAACTCATTCTTGGCTCACTTTTAAATGTCAAAAGAAAAAAGTTCACGTTTTTTTATATGCACTCGTCGGTTATTTGTCACGCAGATGATTTAACAAATTTATTATCCGCAGTCTTCCAGTCTGTGAACATATGTGATGTTGGGTTTTATGAGGTGTCAGCGATAAACCCTAGAAAACCATAATTGCACCCGCAGATCTTAAAATGCGAGAGGTAATACTCAATAATACAGTCCGCATATAATTACTAATACCATTCCGACTACGGTAGCATTGTGTTTAGTTTAGTTTCATGTTTTTTTTCTTTACAATATATTCTTTCAGATATAAAGCTGACATGCCAAAGAGTTTGGGTCTATTTTAATTGGTGTTATGACTGTTCGCCTGATAAGAAATTTACGGATCAAGTGCTCGTGCAATTGTCATCAGTATGTCGATTTATTTCATCAATATTTTCGTTTCTGCCTAATACCAGTTTTCGACTGTTTAAGAGACAGGCCTAGTGTTGTTTGCGATGATAAGTGATCGATCACCAGATAAACTCAAATGTTTGTTTGCACTTCCGAACCGTAAACAGAACGGATATATGAAAACATATTGTGCGTTGTGCTGATGCTCATTATTAAGTAATTCCTTGGTTAAGCCACAACGAGTTAAAAACCAGAGTTATCGGTTTCGCAACGTTTCGACCCTCTCGGAGAGCCTTTATCAAGCGATTTAAATCAGAAAATTTACAATGTACAAGCACATGTTAGTGTGTCTCAACTGCGGTGTGTGGACAGGCTACCAATAGGATGTATGGGTTCACGGTTCACCTGAGGTCACCACGTGACGATCCTAGGTGCGAACAAGGATAGAGAGTTAATGTGTACTTGTGTGTGTGTAGAGTGAGTGTGAGTCTGTATGTCAGTATGTGTTTAATATGCATGCGTGTAGACTAGCTGGGATAGGGGTGGGTGACAGGAATGCCGCAAACCTCTCCTACGTGGTATCACATTTGTTCACCCAGTAAATCAGGCCAAACAACTGACAATTCCAAGCCATCGGATCGATTCACCGCCTGTGGTGTATTAGCGATCAGTAAGGCTTCTGTCAGTAAGCGTTCTTTTTGGTTCTTTTGGAAAACACACATTTAAGTACCGTCGGATGGTCGAACGTTGCGGAACCGTTAAACTCCTTTGGTTTTTAACTCGTGGCTTAACCAAGGAATTACTTAATAATCAAGTGTTTGTTTTCTGTACAAAACCGGTTATTTGTTGAATTATTCTTTCACGTAAGTAAGTGGGATATAAGAACGGAAGATTTCGTGGAAATACATCAACTAACTGGCTATGGTAATTTGCGCCAAACGACCATATGCCAAAGTTTACATCACATTGGACATTGAAATCTGAATCTGTAAAAGTTCGATAGGCACGCCATTTACTTGTACAGTATGGCATGACAAATGTAAAAATTATTGAAAGCGGGCGCAAAATTAGTTAGATTGTACTGCTAGACAATCAGCATTCTGGTTTTTTTGTATATACCCAATCACTCAGTTGGTTAGCATTCCGTGCATGGATAGAAAGGAAGTAAATAAACTGTTGTTCGGGGGTGCATGTTAGGTAACACGGTTGACAGAGGTCACATTCATACTAGGATAACAGTAGTTCAAATGCATTATTGCTCCCGTCCAAGATGTGCATACGGCAATACCACCCATGATATCAGAAGGTTTGTAGAGGTTGAGAAAGATTCAACAACAACACCAAAACACGTGTTTGTCTGGCTGATGTTCTGCTAACCACTGTGCACATTGCGGCGTACATCTGATTGTTAACTGGGCCACCTAAGAATCGCCAAAAGTGTTTGCAGTATTTCATAAAAAGTAACGTCGGGAAAAACCTTAAGCGACTGACCGGACTAATATTATTCAATAATCAGCTCCTATTTTGGTAATACCGCATTTTACATAAATCTATTAAACACGCATGCAGCTTTTGAAAAAAATTTCTGCCATGTTATTCCCTACAAACTCTTCAGCCTACTACTGTTTAATCTCTTCAAAACATTTCGAATTAATTTATAAATAATGTGGATGCATAGATTCCAAATTTGCTAAGAACGTTAATTTAGAGTGAACATATTAAATGTTGTTCTCCTCAGTATATCATCGAAATGCTGTATCGTAATAACGTTGATTGGTAATTAATACTGCTTACCTTTTTCAACAATGAGGTATTTAGTTCAAACGTACGCGATATGTAAAAACAGTTTCGTAGATCGCCGTGGTTGAACTTCCGTTAATCAGCTGTTATGGGTTGAGTTATTTCACCCAATGTTTAGGACAGTAGAAGCTACGCTCAAGGGATCGATCACAGTACCTTCCATTGAAACAGTAGGGTGATCTGTGGATCCCTCGTGTTCCGTTATAACGAAGAACAAAGTTGGGAGGTCTTTATCGCCTCTGCACTACCGCACCGCTTTGAAACACAACCGTGGTGATAACAGCCTGTAATAAAAAAGGCCTGAGTTGGTTGGAGTTATTTCGTTGAGGCAGACAGCCATTGAGTAAGACGGTGCAGGGTGTATACTGTTTCAAACTCGGGTTCAAAGAATTGCGATAGCTAGAACGTAGATTACTTCCCTGAATGTGCCATCGGTGAAAGTTTAAACACTACTTGGATTTAAATCTGGGCAAAGCAAATGCAAGGAGCAACTAGCAATTTTATTCAGCTTTCACTCCCAGTTTAAATTCACGATACGCCAGCGAACGGCATCTTTTTGTACAAACATAGTAACTCACTGATTGTAATTTGTCTAGTAAATGCGAATCAACACTTACCGTTCAATTGCCAATCAAATCGTACAGTAAAACTTATGTAAGGTACGTCAGAGATCAGGCATTATATTAATTGAGAAGTTCTAATCCATGATACGTGATGATTTAATGTCAGAGGAAAGAAGAGCAACACCAGTGGGATTTTAAAAATTAGTTATGATGAATGGTTGGTTTGTGCTTGATAACTTCCATTAAAATTTCCTCATTCAAAATTTGAGTTGACTCAATGTCTGTTTACATGTTTTCTAGAAATTCCGCTCGATAAGTTTACGCTTTCCAGTTAGAAAAACTCCGATTGAACCATCAGTTGTAAAAGCCTGAACAATTCAGGTTATTTTCGGGATGAATAGAATGTTCAGGCATACATTTAGAGAAAAACCTGTTACGCATCAAACGTGTAAGAACGTAACGGATTTGACTATCAATAAAAGTCCCTATTCTGCTCTTCTCTAATTGTTTTTTAAAATCCTGACAAACCCTGCAAAGTACTTGTTACGCTTGCGAATCACAAGATTAAAGCAACATACTAACACATGTCCGTTACATTATATTAAATTACCGGGCACAATGTTGTACACACAACAATTTCGGTTAATAACGCGTTTTTCCAAGTTTTTCATCTGCTTACGTTTACAAGACCCCAAAAAACTTTTGGAGTGATATTTGTTCATGTTAATCTCAGGTCGAACTGTTAATCCATCTTCCCATTGCGTCGTTTTCTGAAATTCATTCACTTTTACTCACTTATGATCTCATTTTTCGTACGTTTTTTGGTTTCTTAGTACTAAAAAGTATTATATCGAAAGGTAACATATTTGGAAATGTTCCCACTCGCAGCGTTACATTTACCTAAGCATATTGTTATAAATTGCGGCTGTTGGTTACCCACTCGTGTTATTAGAACATCACACTGGCTTCAGCTTATTAGTCAGAAATTTTAGCTCCTCCACACTTGTTGTTTTTAATACTATCTGGATTCTCGTTTCATTTGAAACCACACCAATCAGATCTGTCGGATTTAGAATGGCTAGATGCAGTTCATTCCGTAACTTATCGCAGATGGATAGTTCGGATGTTTCAAATAGTAAACAGCGGGGTTATTTCCGATTTTTTGAGGTTTGCTTCTGACCACAGAAAAAAAAATTTCTGATTTGAAATTTCAGCACAACTTTCGAAAAATATATCGAAACCACATGCATCCCAGTTAACAGTATACAACCGTGACTGTATCAAATCAAGTGGTCCAAATCACCCTGTCGGACGCGGATAAGTTTTAACGGGCCTACGAGTGAAACAACGATTGGACAAAATCAACAAACCTGTTTCCGAGGTGTATAACGAATGCTTGAAATAGTAAACAGTGAAATGTCATGATGTGTGACATTTCCTATAAAACAACGGGCTAAGTAAACAGACTGGAGATACAAGAGGTTAACTGATGAAATGGGTTTTTGATGATAGCTGACCCTATGCGGTTAGTTGAGCTTGATCCTACACATTAAATTATCGTAGACTTGTGAAAAAAGTAGCAAACTTTTAACGGTTAACACTGTACAGATAATTATCGTGATGCGAGTATTGCAGATTGGAATATAGTGATAAGGCGCAATCAATTCGATGGATAACGGTTGCAATACCTAAATAGTGAACCACAGAAAATATGTTAGCATGAGGCAGACGAAATCCTTTGGATCAGTGTTTTTTAATAACAGGTTCTCCTTAAAATCTGTGTTTGTTATCCTAATCAGAAAGTAGATTTGATCTTGGTTGTCAGCAAACATAAAAATCCGTGATGAATTTTTTGGCGTAGTTGTTAAGAACATCCCATTCTTTTACCATCATTTCCAGAATTCTCTGACGATTCGTGTGTCTCTTGTCACGGCGTGGACCACACGAGACAAACTATGGAATGATAACCCAATAGCAGCGAAGCCTGCTGTTTTGGCCAGCGGCTCTTCCTACTGTACTTATGTTGAGCATTCAAGATCGTGTTGATAGATCGCTAACAAACAACATCCCTATTCTATAAAACCTTCGATCAGCGTGGCATTCGGTTTTTTGAGTGCAAATCTGTTACTAGACTGCATTTTATCATCTTCTTCTTAGTGACTGAAGTAACAGTTTGCAGGACAACATGTGAGAGATAGGAAGCGGACGGAAGTAATAGAAGCTAAGCTAGCCAAATAAAGTATACGAGCAAACATTGTGTCTTCCAAATTAATTTATTACGGTTGTCAAGGAGGTGCTTAGTTCGTCTGATCTGACTATCGGAACACTGTATTGGACAGATGCATTTGATTGACAGCGTCCCCTGTTACTCCAGTTAAATTACAATTGCCATTATGCAACAAGTTACACATGCGGGAGTTTTGGTAAACAATATGTTTTTGTGAGATCATTGACAAATATCAGTGATTAGATTCAAGTTCTGATCAGTACGTGATTCAACTGGCAGTTGATCCGATCTGACGGAGAAGAAAACCAAATGAGTGTCAGTCGTATGATTAGCTTTGAGTCGCATTGGGCCTGTAAAGGATATCGCTAATAGCATCCGCAGACGAAGGAGTGTGAACCTAACTAACTGTGTGCAACAACATGTGTTTTTATCAATATTGAAATGTGGGTGGATGGCTGTCACGCAATATGAAATAAACCCTCAGTTAAAAAGAAGCAGGACCAATTGTACCATCCGCTGAGTTCCAGTAGAAGTGAGAGTACAAGTAGCCCACTTTGCAAGAGGTTATATCAAAATGTGTTACTTTAGTGACCGTGAGTTTAAAAACTGTCCTCGATGATTACCTAATCATTCTAACAAATTGTATCGATAGAAAGGTCACTGTCAGTCATACATTTCTAACTTCTGCATCAAGTTCTTAACACTTGAAGTTCCTTCGACCACAGGTTTGCTGACTATACGCATGTAAGTATAGGTTTGAGCTATAAGTATGGTGATCTTGGAGGTTATTTATTTCGTTATCAACCTCCGATGAACTAAAGTGAGAAATTCTAGTCTGGCCGGGTGCGAAAGTGCAAGGTGTGATACAACTTCGTTCTTGCAATACTAACGTGCACGGACAGAGATCTGGCGCCAACATCTGTAGAGACACCAGATGGAGTGCATTATGAATAGTTCTTCCCCGTTTGTTTTCAGAAAGCAAACTTGACGTTCTGACGATTTCCTGTTGGCATTCGGAGTAAGCCTCAAGTCACCAGACCAAAAGGGGGTAAAACCAGAAGTTCATTTTCCGTTGGCCTGCAAGTGTGTGCTGCTGCACATAGAGAAATGCAGTCACTTTCCAGTGCAATAAAAGGCATGGATACCAAGATTATTCACAGTTCACTTTATTTGGCTGTGTACATTTAAATCTCAGATGTCTTTGGTTTATGAGCAACGTAGTCATCCGTGTGCATCGAAAATGACAAAGCTAGACCGCAACTAGTAAATATTATGATAATTTATTTCTGACGGTGCTTCAACGAAGTGACTAGTTGACCAAACACGTTGATCCAGTCACTAAACTGTGATGAATCCCCAGTAAGACACTGTTACAATTTTGAACTTGTCCCAGTTGTATGCTATACTTAGAAGCATCAAAGTCTGCGGAAACCCCAATGGTAAAACGCAAGAAATCTGTTCGTCTTCGGGGGTATGTTTTATGTTAAAGGTTTACGCGTTTTTGATATGGGTTACGCAAAGCAGGCAAGGTGAGAAAAAGTTTTGTGAAGTGCTGTGTATAAAAGAATCGGCATAAACAGCGTTTACCCACACACCGGCAAGTTTTTTCGACCGAAGTTATGGATTGTAACTGCCGTAACTGCTCTATTCAGTTACAACTGAAAGGTTTTCTTTTACGTGTAAGCTATCAATACATTATTCTTCCGTCCACAGTGTTGAAATTTAACAGCCTATGCAGTATGACAGTTTATCCGTTGGTCACGATGGGTACAAGTTTATACAAACTCGAAAACACTTGTGTGAGGACGGTAAGAGAGACAAAGTGAGATAAGTTGGTAATTACAGGTGAGACTGAAAATTTGTCTGTCTGTTCAAAAGTAACTGATACATTTGCTTTGCTTTCTGGTTATGCCTGCATGGTGTGATCATCGTCGTAAGCTCAACGTCAGAGGAGATTGTAAGAAAGCAGGACGTTACGGCGATTACCACAAGTTTGTGCTAATGAAACATGAGATAATAACTTTATGGAATAAATAGGCAGCATTGCAAAAAATTGTTCTGACCCGTGACTGGTTATTTGCAATTGGAATTTTGTTAACTCACGTTTACTACGGATAGACTTTTAACTGACTGTTTAAAAGAGCAATCTCTTAACACCACAAACGTTGATATGCAAATGTGTATGATGCATCTAGGTGGTTTGCATTTAAGTTAAAAACCATGGATTGAGAATAAAGCAGTCATGGCAGTTTTGCACTCCAACTATTTGCCACGAAGAATTCCTTCAGTGTTATGTTTAAAGTGGCCAGGAGCACAGGGAATTTAGTAGTAAAACACAATCAACCAAATGTAGGTAGCTGTGTTGCCTTTGGTTACAAAAGGTTATACTTATTTCCTTGGTATAGAATATCTTACATAATATTTCACGATGTTAACATGATTCCAACAAAGCAAATAGTAAATTCCAATGTTTAATCCGCTGATTTGTCAATATTTCAATCCTTCTACCATCAGCTTATTTCTTCGATTTATATGTTGAAATAGTTGACTAACATTCCCTCATAAAGCAAATTACAAGAAGGAAGAAGCTGTCTGTAATTTAGTTTCTTTTTATAATTCAATATTTATGGTTATTTCATCAAAGTGTAAAAACCCGGACTTATAAAAGAGGCTAATTTCTCTTGTGGTTTTATTTTAGATTCGACTTTATTGCTTAAGAACTCAATTGTGGAGAATTTTTAGACATCAGAAATGTTATTTGCGTTCTTCATAGTAAATTACAAAGTAACTGACGCGGGAAGTCCATAAATTATTTTGATTTCAAGGAAAATGCAGAATAAAATACATTCTATTTATTAAACCTTTCAGATGTATAATGAACAATCAAGCATTTCGTCTCGTTTCTTAGAAAGGAAATGTTGATTGAAGTGAAACAACGCGTCAGAGATAAAAATGACAGAGCGTGATATACTGGAGGAATTTCTACATGTTGTTTTATTTAGACATCAATCTGGACACCATTGTGAAAAATTTACAAGTCATAAGGATACCGGTTTCTCACATTTCTTTTTTAAATATCATAACGAATACATAGATATCATCAGCGATCACTACGAACTACCTTTTCATTCGAAAGGTTAAACAGTCCTAATAGCTAAAAGCAACGATTATACAGGGACATTTTTTATCTTCTATCTGGATGAAACAGGCAGTTTAATTAAACCAGGTTTGTTGCAACGTTCGAATCAAACTTGAGAACATGGAGGCGGAAACCGAAGAATGATTTGTTAAAACGTCCGTAAAATTAAATACTTGTATTCGCGGTGCAGTTGTCCATTGTTGAATACATGGCATGACAACTCGTATAGTGCACAATTGTTGGCTGCAAAAACTTAGGAATTTGAAGCATTCCACTTGGTACAAAGCCGGGATTGGAGGACATTTCTCTTTTGGTTATTTGAAACAGTTCGTTCCTTTAATTATTGTGAACAGAACAGTTATCTTAGACTTATTACTGAAACAGTACGAAATGCCTGCATCTGCCAGTTACTGCGTTCTGATTTGTTACCCGTTCCGTTATTATTGCGGTGTGCGGGCAAATAAAAGGAGTAGTAGGGATCATGTACCTGAGAAGTGAGCAAACACTTGAAAACAGTAATTCAGATCGATTAGGGTACTTACAAAGTTCAAAAGTTGGCCCGTTACTGGTTGGATATTTCCACCTCGAAACTTTGGTTTAATTTTGTTTAGTTTCGGTGACAGAATTAAAAACCCTACGATATAGCGCTGTTGTTTTTCTGGCGCTCATCTGAAGTGTTTTTTAATTATCAATCTGCCATCGTATACATTTTAGTTTTTCACTTCGCAGTAAAAAAAATGGTGCATATGCACTGGAAAAGATTCCAATACAAAGACTTTCTGCAACCAATAAGTGCAAAACTACTAGTATAGCATGGTAAACATCTAAGTTATAGCCAGTCTAACCGTATTACTTGAGCAGCTGTTATGTGTCCTTGAACTCAAAACATACGTGTGAATTAATCGTGATACAATGTAATTTTCATGGTGATGATAAACTGTGGCTAAAAGTTCATTAAATCAAATGTGAATTCTGCGATATCTGCTCAGATGAACACAAATGTACCTTAATTGATGCCATTTGATTACAGGATTGTAAAAAGATATGCATACATAAACTGGTTGCGTTATTTTGATTCGATTTTCGAGTAGAAGCCACTTCTATTTAGCCCACACACATTTTTCTCCTAGAGGTCAAATGATTTCAAAAGTAAATGGGACGAACAATTTGCTGTGTGACCTACGAGGTAACATATGAACTGGATACGGTGTGATTAACGAAACCCAGTCGGGAACATCCGTATATATATATCTGCGAACGGAACTGTAACCCGTGTGAGTAGTGGTCGAATCGATTACCGCAGGCAAACACGTGCCCGAATCACATCATAGGCAATGTTGATCCAGCGGCGTATACTGAAACAAATATGTGTGAACAACAAAATAACACTTAGTTTAAACTCTGTAACCTTAAATGACAAACGAGTGAACGGCATTTGTATCATCAGCGAAGCGAACTAAACTTCATCAGAGCAGAAAGAAGACATATTGCGATATGTTAACATTTCATTTACTCTCATCAGTCGCAAACGTAAAACATGCTAGTTATATACATCATATAGATAAGGACAAACAGGGACTAGACACACCTACAAGCACACCAATTATTATGTAATCACGACCATGGCAACCCGATAGGTTGCCTCAACCACTTTTGTGCACATTAACGTCGGTAAGTTCGAATGAGCATCGCTTCGCAAAAGCTTAATAACTTCGGGTTTCGATTACGCAACAATATTTTGAATGAGTTTAATGGGTCAACTTGGTGACCTGTTGTCATGATGTGTTTAGCAATCGATGACGTTGGATTTCGAGCCGTCAATGCACCAAGTTGAGGCTGGTTCATCATCTGTTGTTTCAACCACTTCGGGATGTGTTCGGCGACTCGTTGTGATAGTTGTCGATCTGTTCTGCCTATGTAAACGTCACTGCAACTGCAAACTGGTACACAACATGGAGACAGAACAGTCAGACAAACAACTTTCGCGATTGCGGAGAACTGGTCCTCTGGTGGTTTGAAATAAGCGCAACTGCGCAGCCGCATACGTTCGAGCCAGAGCAGACTTTAATTTGTTTTATGTCGTTGGCTAGATGGTCACCTTTGAATGGCAAGAATAGGAAAACATCCTTCTTTTGAGCCGTCAGTATGGGCTCAGTGCTCTTCTTCACCGTATTATGTGCCCGATGAATTTGTCGGGGTATCCATTTGCTAGTAAAGTTTGTCTCAGCAACTCCTGTTCTATCTGCAGAGTATCCGGGTTGCAAATACACCTGACATTCTATTTGTCCTCATTATTGTGATGTACATAACTAGCATGTTTTACGTTTGCGACTGATGAGAGTAAATGAAATGTTAACATATCGCAATATATGTCTTCTTTCTGCTCTGATGAAGTGGTTAAAGGGAACTCAGTTTTGAGTCTGACCGGTTTTTATGAACTCTCTCGAGTTGCCTGACCAAATGTACTTTTGTAGCAGTAATCGTTCCCTCTTTCTTTCTGATGCAGTAAATCTAACTGTACGCAATCTCTCGCTGGAGTCAGTAGACGCAGACCAGGTAAACTCCTCTGTTTCATCAGTTGGCGTAGAAGAATCCGCGGATAGGCCCCAATGGGGCGACCAAAGAAACACGATACATCCGAATAAAATGGGATGCTCCGGAAGTCAGTTCACAGTGGGTCCGTCTTCCGCAAGTTAACCACCCTCAGCAGCGGACTGGCAGACTTCCGATTGTGGTGGAATATCAAGTCTACGTGTGGTTGAATCCAGTATCCGGAACACGTCGACTCCCCGATTCAAATCAGAGACCAATTTTGATACACTTTCTTTCTGATAATTTAATTTTTTTGACCGACCTACCCAAAAGAGCTGTATTCAATGTTTGGGTGAGCTAAAACATTTTGCTGATCAGTTTCGCTACAGTTAGTGTCGAGTGTTCTTGTTTATGGATATTTGGTCAAATCAGTCTGCAATACACGTAGACCTGAAATCAAAATATATATATTGATATATATGGAGTACGTTTCATGTTCATAAACACGGTTCTCCACTGAAAGCGTGGTAGATGAACTGCTTAGCTAAACGCGTGAGCCATTCAAATCGGTGTTTATTCTACACGATTGATCGAGTTAGAAAATCTATAATGAGTCATTATCTATACAACCTATTGAGTGATGTGGTATATGTTAAACCACATCAAAGTTCTAAAGAGTACTGTATTAATGAGGCAGCATCAATGAATCTATCGTTGTTTGAGTGGTTTTTTACTACCCGTTTCAATTAGTGTGATCATAGGATTTGTGGTGTAGTTGGCCATAATTTACGTAACAGTTAACTGGGAAGTTTTCAACACCGCCGTTGCATTCTCTTCTGGCGACAGTGCTAAGCAG